>CM076414.1:1983633-2058948 GCA_038363315.1 Mugilogobius chulae
ACTCTAATAGGGCTGGGCAATATTGACAATCAATTATTTTTTGGCGTATCTCAATAATGATGTTTAGACGCTATTTTGTCAGTCCAACTAAAATGTGTTAGATTAAAAGGTTCTGTTCATGCTCTAGATCTGGAATTCTGAATATTAAGTTGAACAGCTGTAGAATATCATAAGTCCAGACAAACCGATCTCACAAGGAAGTGTATACATACCACGACATGACAGGATATGACAATAGCATTATGATTAGCACGATTTCATGTTTTTGTGTGCGTGTTGCAATTCAAGCCAATACCATTACTTTATTTTTTACTATAAACTTTAGTTTGCCCTGTCCTTTCTAAATCTACTAATGTCTTGTTTGTTCACTAACATCCATACAGTTCTTCTATTGTTCAATTCAAGTCAGTGCTGAATTTGATGTGCGCATGCCTAGAAGCTTTCGCGCAAGCACATAAACATTGGTCTCTGACTACGGCAACTTATGCTTGGACAAAAAACAAAGAATATGTTTTTTTGATTTTTTACTTTTTAAATTTTATAAGTAAAATCTTAGCTCAACATTCGTGAAAACACAATATTTAAGTGTTAAATTGAATGTTTTCTATAATTGTAGAAAAAACTTTAAAAAACTTTCTTACTGGCCTATATTTACTTCATATGACTGACGATTTAAGGCTGCAACTGACAGATAACATTTTTAGCCATTTTTAGTAGTTTAAGTAACGAAAATATAGTCAAGCTAACGAGCATGATTCATTCAATTTTGGCAAATGACTCGGATTGGGAAAAGACACTGCCAGCATGACGACATGCATCACTCCTAATGACAAAAAAGTTTAAAACACATTTTGGTGAACAATTTAGAGACTCAGAATGCATTAGGTAAGAGAGCAAAGCTTAGGTAAAAGTCTAAAATACTATATTTTGGTTTGTTTTTAGGGAAGCAAAAATCAATTGATCACAGAAAAAGAATGTTGTGACAACGTTCACATTTCCTAAAATGTATTATATTGCCCAGCGCGACTCTTAATATTAACAGTACCATTTCTGTGTTTGACTTTAAGCCTAAGTCATGGCTTCCACTTGGTATAATCGATCTTTTCACCACACACTGGTATGATCCTGAGTCAGCTCTGGTTACGTTGGCGATGCTCACAAACATTGTATCATAGCTGAACAAACTCGCCGTCTCATATTTAATACAGTATCTTCCTTGACATGTCTTATCTTTTTCAGTCTGAAGCAAAATGTTCTTTTCTTTGTCACAGTTATTTTTACAGAACATCTTCTCGTAACCATTGTCATAAAATGAACATCCAAATGTCATGTTTCCTCCTTCTTTGACTTCATGAACTTCCTCTGCTCTGACGGAACCAGGTCGTCCAAACACTGTTCAGAAAGAGGACTTTAGTCAACATGAAAAACCGGATATATAAAAAATATATAGTCTGGCCATTGTGTCCCTCTTTCGAATTTCAGTGGCCGTGAGTGACAGATATTTTATTTTGTGTTCATTGTAAGGGGGGTGTAAGACTGTGTTTCCTGTCCTAAATTTCACGGTGTTCTGCCGATCCCTGTGTAGTTTCATTGATGATTTTCCTTCTCCCGCTCCAGCCCCTCCGCTCAACAGTCTGCTCTCATAAAAGCCAATATTGTCACACTTTCCGATTGGCTTTCCCTCTCAACGTTTCCTTGCACACAAGCAAAGTTTAAATGGACAGATTTCAGTAACATAGGCGCCGATCCATCTTTCAATCTTCTCTCACATAAGCAATCCACCTCTCTTTATGTCTTTGTCTCAGCGCTGTCATTTAGACTTGGGTTTGGTCAATCAGAGTCACTGTGCTGCTGTCCTCTGCCCTGTGAGATTATGGTTTAATCCACGACTGTGCAGAGCAAATCAAGTCAGAAACAAGTGAGAGAAACGAGAATGTTGAGGTGCTTTATTTTTCTTGTACAGTTTGTAATAAGCTACAGTACAGTATGTGCTCATTTACCTGACAGTTTCAGCGGCAGGACTTCCGACAACTGTCTTATTACAAGAAAAATAAAGATAAACTAAGAAGAAGACAGAATGAATTTCCAATATAATGTTGAGGTCCGAGGTGACAACACAGTCTCACAAGAAGGCGTGCATATAGCACGACACAAAAATAGCGTATTTTTAGCACGATATCAGTCCTGTTTTGCGTACTTATGTTACGCTGTACATTTAGCACGATATGAAAAAGCGTAAAAATGACACGAGTTTTGGTTGAAGCCACATGGAGACGTTTTCTTCAGGTGAAACGGGTAAGTTCAGGCAAAAAGTTACTAAAATGGTTAACATTAGGGTTGGAGCTTGGGGCAGGTTAAGATAGATGTAGGATTTTGTTATTTTCATAAATAAGAACACGTCTTAACAACCACCATTGAAATGAACGGGGACTGTGACGCGTACTATAATTACACAAAAGAGCCTTAAACTCGTGCTAATCATACGCAATTTACATGTTGCGTTATGTCGTGGTATTTGTACGCTTTCTTGTGAGATCGGGCTGGATGTGATTCAGAACGGGACAAGAGACGCATGAGGTGACAAACTGCACTGCTCCAGCAGAGACTGGTGCAATGTGAGAGCTGCGCTGAGAGACAGGACTGCAGGCTTTATGTAGACTACTAAATGGAATCTGTTAATTTTTTGGCAAGAAATGCGCCAGCGCAGACCAGAAGTCTTAGTTGTGGGTGGAAAAGAAACGGAGTGAACACAGGAACAAGACATGCTACTGTAGTGGCACGCGTGCACAGTATGTGTGTGTACAATATGCGCGTACACGTGACACGTCTGGAGAATGACTTATGTGTAAATTAAAAACTATAATTTTCCATCCCTCCTGTTTTTTTTACAAATCGCACCTTGTACGCATACACTCAAAGAATGTCTCACACTATACACACTCAGTGACTTTTTGTTGTCGCAACGCTATTCAATGTTCCTTCTGTACAAACCTTTGGACCTATAGTGTAAAACCTAACTTTGTTACAGCTGCCTTCTCTCATCAATGGTTTACTCAAAGTTTTATCAAGAATGAGTCCTGCATGTTTAAGTAAACTTTTATTGTCTTGCAACCGATGATTGAGTGCTCGTAAAAGCCTTGTTTGTTCTCACCTACCACCTATCTCTGCCCACTTGTCTGTATTTATTGTAATTATTCAAAATAATTAGATTCATATTAAACAATGTATGATTCAAAATAATCACATAGCACATCACATAAACACATTACATACAAATTACATATTTAAAATCTGCTGCTTGTTACTTTAAACACTTTACAACGAAGCGAGGGGCTTATGAGTTCTGCACTTTTTTTTTTTTCAAGTCTACTGTTTGTTGTCAGATTTTACAAAGACAAAATACATGTAGACAAAAGTATATGCACAAAGAACTTACCAAAAAAGCCGAGAATAGCCACACAGACCCTCATAGTTCTTTTGTCTTTTGCAGAAACACGCATTATTCTGCTGTTCTGATGCATTCTCTAAGGCTACTTCTTGTGTGAAAAAAATGCACTATCAAACTGCTTAAAACATCACCAACAGGAAATGAAATGATATGTGTAACGCGATTTAAATTCACACATACAGTCACACTTGGGCTCTGTTCTCGTGACCCACCCAACTTCCCCTAAATCATGATGATACTTCAAGCAGGGGGTCCAACATCGCCGGGGCAGATCACCGAGACGGAACTCCAACACCGAGTCTCACGTCTTTGTCCAAGATTATGTAGAACTTTTGCCACTCAGTCAGAATGTTGAGTAGTAGTACTGGGTGATTTGGCAAAAAATGTACATCTAGATTTTTTTATTTAGATCATCTGCTTTTCAGAAATTCACTATGATTGGCTACATCCAGCTGTCACTCACTCACTCAGAGCAGAACAAAGGTTGAACAGCAGGAGGTGTGTCCAAACTTTTTTCACAGTGGGCCACAACTTGAAATGTATATGGAGCGGCGGGCCGTAAATATACATGGCTATGAAGTGAATCATTCATAATTTTAATTTGGTCAATTTCATTAATCCTTGTAAGTTGTAGTCAGAGACCGTGAGCAGCAGGAGGCGATGTTTCCTCAGTGTGGCCTGAGGAAATTGTTGACGTCGGTGTGGTCTCTTGTGTTTGCACAGAGATTCTGGTAAATGCAGTCTGCAGGCTCTGAAGCTGGACCAGGACAGTTCTCATACTCTACCACCTAAAATACACAAAAGACACACCTTTAGTTCAGTCTACTCCACTGTCATATGAGTTTTTTAGTTCAGTATTTTTGTCAGAGCTACACATATTGCTCAAAGCTAAGACTTGACCTCAAACTTTTTGGCAGGATGAATGTGCTAAAATAAAAGCAAGATAAGTAGGCTACTATATCTAACAACACACTTCATTACTATTCTCCATACAATATAAAATGTGTCTATAGTGTAACTTTACCTCAGAATCTCTTGCATCTTTCTGGTCTGAAAAGGCAAAAACGAACAAAAGAAGTTTTAATGCTGACACTAAGACATATCATTTTATTCATTACAGTTACTAATTCTTTCGAGTTCACTGTGAATAAAGATTTCATGGTTGGACATAAATATTGCCTCTTACCGTTTTGTGATTTCCTTTTTCTGTAGACGACCAGCACACATATTATAATGAGTGCAACAGGGATTAAGATCAGAAACAGCAGAAATCTGGGATCTGGTCAAAATAAAAGATTACAATAGAACACACATTACACATTTTTACTTATATTATTATACTCTTGAGCTATTGTATTTGTTACCAATTTGGCAAATATGTGAACATTATTATTCCTCTTTATTCAGAGATTGTCTTTTTACTTGTTTTAAAGGAATGATGAATAAAACTCTTGTTTTTGTTTTGTTTTTTTGAGAATAAAGTGAAAGTTATGCGTAGGCCCTTCCTTGCATTGTGGAGAATACAGATCAGTTGGGGTTCACTCAATATAATAGTGAGTGAAATACTGAGTCTTTTGACCCTCCAGCACCTCATCATCAGTGTACAGACTTTAAAGCAACGCTGCAGACATTTGACGACATTATTACCTGATAGTTATTATAAAATGTTGTGATACAACTTTAATATTAAATTAAGCAGAGATTGACAGTACTGGGCTCCTAGTATTGTCCTAAATAGTTTGATGACAATACTGTTATTGTCAAAATCTGCTATCTAATACTACCACTACTGGTGTATCCATGGAACTGTATCATGTCCAGGGTTCCCACATGTCCTGGAAAACTGGAAAAATTACTATCCAATTTTTCATAGAAAATGCCTAAAAATCAGAAAGCAGCCAAATGTCATGTAAAATAAATAAATGTTCTAGAAAATGATTTAATCTGAATAATGTGCAAACTATGTTTTTACTCCTCTTTCTAATATACGGTGAGCAATATAGATGATGTCCTACTTATAGGCTTATAATAACTGTTTCCGTCATTGAAACAGAACTGGTGTAATACTTCCTTAACTAAAATCTTATTTTTATTGTTTATTCCACTAATAGGATGTCCACTTGGTCAGACTGCCAAAATTCAACAGAAATCAGGAAATATATGGGTAGAAATTTTCCTGAGGAAGGACCCCCAGGCCCCATTTCCACCATTATGGCTATAGACTGTTCTGGCCTAACCTGGCTCACACCAGATGGACCTGTGTTGAACTCCGACTTGAGTTCTTCCACAGTATCCATCTGGAACTTTCCTTGTTAAAAGCGTTTAATGAAATACATTAAGCTGACTGAGTGACTGTCCGACCTTGTTTGTGCTTAACCAATCACAGTAACAAATCGTAATGACCTATTCAGTGTCCTTGTGTCACATACACCTCTCTGTGTGTGACACTTACTCCGCATTTCTGCTCAAACAGAATCAAACGCAGCAGAAACACATACATCCACGGGAGCTGCCATCTTTGTTTGGTTTGATTAAGGTGGTACTTCCTGTCGTCATTGCAAACAACCCCCCTCAACCAGCCTTATGTGATTGGGCCTTTAAACCGGTGGGTCGGACTGAAACCAAGGCCAGATAGATTATCTGGAGTTTATGAATTCACAAATATTGTGAGATAATCCATCTGGCTGGCCAGGTTAGTTCTGGCCTCCTTAAGAGAGAAAAAAAAAGGGAAATCTCTGTTACTGGGTGTGTTATACCCTGATTATCATAATTGCGGACTGTTGGGGTGCCACTTTGCAAAACAATCTAAACATGCTATTGTAGATGTTGTGATTACTCTAAAAAATTATTTTGAGAATGTTCAGGAAATGTACTGGAAAATATTTTCTATGTTCTCCAAAGTATGTTCTTTTACCACTGTTTGTCTCCAAAGTTAAAGGTGCACTGTGTAACTTCTGAAGGTGAAAAGTCATATACACAATTCAGTAGCAAAAGAAAGTTAAAACTATACTTTGGGACTTTCTGAATGGAGATAAATACATTTTTTGCCATAATATGAACAAAATCAGCTAAAGGAACAACTTTTCTGCTAAAACAGATGTGTTCGGGCCCTCCTCCAAGCCAAATAATAGACTATTTTGTGGCCATGCCAGGTCCCTCAAAACAAAAACACAGATTTTTATTAATTATTTTGTGCAACTAAAGCATCTAAATGACAAAAATATGCATTTATTAAAGTGGCCAAAAAGTTGCACAGTGCACCTTTAAATCTAATGAAAACAAGGAAATTCAAATGCTTATAAAAAGGTAATAGATAAATGTAGAATGACAATTATGTTATATATTAAAGTTGTAGGTCTCATTTGATGTACAATATGTCATGATTAGATGCACATGCGGATGATAAATGCTGTGGGGCTGTAGATATTGCTTAAAATTAGCGAAAAGCCCTGGCAGGCTAGCAGGAGCAAAATGAGAACAGGGCTGGCAGTGAAAGAGTTAATAAAATTTACCAGATTTGTGAGAAGACACTGGTTTCTTGGTGAAACTCAGTTGTGTTGTCACAGAAATGACTGATGTGATCTGATCTGTTCCAACAGTCGGACTGAGGGCAGAGGTGAGGTTCACTGTGATGTTGTGAGGAAGCTCTGGTTTGAGTGTAAAAGTTGGATTTAAAGGTGCATCTGAAAAATATAAAAATGTACATGATGTATGAATACAAACGGTTATGTTATATCATTATTAACTGTACCTTTTCTGTTGGTGACTTTAATCCTAAAGCCACAGATTCCATCCCACATAAGTGATCTTTTCACCACACACTGGTATTGTCCGGAGTCAGCTCTGGTCACGTTGGTGATGCTCACATACATTGTATCAGAACTGAACACACCCTTGTTGTGGTACTGAATACAGTATCTTCTTTGACATGCATCATTTCCTGAAGTCTCAACCAAATAGTTCTTTTCTTTGTCACAGTTATTTTTACAGAACATCTTTGTGTGTCCAGTATTATAATACCAACATCCAACTGTGATGTTTCCTCCTTCAGCGACTTCATACTCTTTCTCTGCTCTGGTGAAACCAGGTCGTCCAAACACTGTGCACAAAGTGATAACAGAAGTTATTTTTTATGTATGTATTTTTTTTATTATGTCTTTGTTCTATAGATTTATTTGTTGCACAAATATGAAACTCCATTAGATGCCAAGTGAGCATGCGCGTGATGTAACGCTTGACAAAAATGACAAAACATAAGTTGCGCGTGAGTACTTATCAAAGTTTCTAATCTTAACTCACGAATTAAGCCAACTTCCATTTCCCACCACAGTTCAGACTTTCTACTGCGGTCACTACAACTCCAATATCTTTGTTTTCCTCAGACCAAATAGCAGTCATTCTCCTCCCTATGTATGTCCTGTTCGAACCTAAATACTGTTTTCCTGTAAGCGTCATTTTTGGTTTTCCGCACAATTTTCTTGTGCACTGATTTGCTGATTCATTAGTAGCTATGGGCTCCACGCTCCTCAGACCCCAACAACCTCATTCACACCAAACACACGTGAGCCGCAAAAGTTGCCAAACCAGTTCAGAAGAGCGAGCCTTGGCTTGGTGTGAAAGACCCTTTATTCTCTCGACAAATTCTATTCAGGACAGATCTGAAATAAAACTTCGTATTGGTACAACTAAATGTTTTATTTGACTGGACCAGTTGTGTTTCCTGGAGCTCACAAGAGAGTAAACAATGCTTTTGAGAAAATAATATTCTTTGAAGTTCAAATATTTTACATGACTCTATAGAGGAACTGAATAGATTCAAATAATACAACATCTTTAGAAGAAGAATGAACAATTTTGTTTTTGACAGAGAAGACTTATAATAAATACATCCTTTTGCCTTTCAGTGTCTTGCCCTAATGTGTTTGATAGATTTTGTTAATTATTTTATCTTTGTGTAGACACATTTTTTGCATTGGCCTTTTTTTTTTTCATATTAAACAGTAGGCCTAAGTACATTTACAGAAAAGTATTTACAGACAACTCACCTAAAAGCACGAGAGCAGCCACACAGATCCTCATAGTTCTCCTCTCTATTGCAGGAACACTTTTTTCTGCTGTGATACATTATGGTACATTCTCTAAACAGGAACTTAGAAGGGCTACTTCTTGTATGAAACCGATGCATAATTTTTCCAAGTTAAAACAACATTTACAGGAATTGAGATAATAGTCTTCTGTTTAACAATATCAGGTCATTTTCTGTCTTCTGGTGAGTTTTTAATGGACAATAGTTGGTGGGCATGAATGATGTGGTTGTTTCCTCCTTCACTGTGAGACCAACATGTAAAATCTTTGCAGCTTATTTAGGGGCAGTTTATGTGACAACGGGTTTCTACGAATCTGTGACGTTTCTATGTCAGATTGGGTCTCTTACACGGCAACGAGCTACGTGTTCATTGAATCGACGTTCCTCTGGATACGATTCAAGAGGTAGTTTTGCCACAGAAGTTCAATGGATACACCGCGGTGTAAACAGAAAAAAACAGTTGTCAATGAAGACGGTTACGTCACTGATTTGCACGTGCAGTATCCGCTACTTTAAGACCGTAGGACAGCGGTGCTCACACTTTTCCAGCTCTACTTTTAGTTGAGGCAAGGCCCAAAGATCTACCTATCAAATTTTATGTTTTTTTTTTTTTTATCACCAAACTCGATCTCATTGTACAGCAGGAGTGACTCTGAGCTCTCTTAATACTACTACTACTACTACTACTACTACTACTACTACTACTACTACTACTACTACTACTACTAATAATAATAATAATAATAATAATAATAATAATAATGCTCTGGATTTATATAGCGCTTTTCATGACACCCAAAGACGCTTCAAATTATGCATTATTTATTCATTCCACACTGGGTAGTGGTAAGCTACTATTGTAGCCACAGCTGCCCTGGAGCAGGCTGCCATTTTGCGCCATCAGCCCTTCTGACCACCACCAACCATTCATACACACACCAGGACTATACTAGGCAATGTGGGTGACGTGTCTTGCCTAAGGACACAACAACAATTTCCTCCTCTGTTCGCCCCACTGTAGAACCTGAGGTTCCTCCAGCGGTCTCCCATCCAAGTACTGCCACGGCCCAACCCTGCTTAGCTTCTGAGATCTGACGGGATCAGGCTTTGGTGAGCCACAAAATGAGAACTAAGTGCTCATACAGCTCACAGATCAGCTAAAGTGCACTGACTTGTCATCAAGATAAAAAAAAAAGTTATGATTAAAATCACCTACACTTGGTGCCCACTTCATTTAACCTACACTAAAGCAGAAGTGAACCTGTGTGGTTTGACTAGACACAGAAGTGCCGCTGTTTTTCCCTTTACACTCGTCCCAATAAACTGTACTAACAGAAGTTTTCTTAGGTGAACACGTTTAAAAAGGTAAGTGAGGTAATAAAAGTATAAAAGATTAAAACATAGACACAATTTAGAGATAAAGAGCCAGCACATTAAACTGTCTGAACACTACATGACTCTAAAACACTGACACTCCTACATACTGTACACTACTCACAAAAAGTTAGGGATATTTGACTTTCAGGTGAAATTTATGGAAAATGCAACAAGTTAATGCTACAATAATATCACATCATGAAAGTAACACATTTAAGCAGAAGGATGCACTGGTGATTTACTCATTTCAAAACTTTTATTGGAACAAAAGGTAACAACAATGATAGTTACACCACAACCAAAAATTTACATGTCTCAATATCTCGTCATGTGCCCTTGAGCATCAATTACAGCTTGACAACGACGTCTCATGCTGTTCAATAGGCAACTTATTGTCTGCTGAGGCATGGCAGTCCACTCTTCTTGAAGAACGGCCCCCAGGTCACTGAGGTTCTGGGGTGCAGAGCTTCGAGCCTCTACATGGTGACTCAGCTGATCCCACGGGTTTTAATGGGATTCAGGTCTGGAGAAAGTGCAGGCCATTCCATTTGAGGTACACCAGTCTCCAACAGCCGTTCCCTGATGATGCGTACCTCGATGAGCAGGAGCATTGTCGTCCATGAAGATGAAGTTAGGCCTGTGTTGTTCATGTAGGGGCACAATCACTGGATTAATGATGTTATTCAGGTAGTATGGGCTTGTCACAAAGTGTAGGGCAGTTCTGTACCAACTGGACACCCCTGCCCACACTGAAACGTCACCACCACCAAAAGCTTGCCTGGTGACAACAGTGGCTGATGCATAGCGCTCTCCCTGACGTCTCTACATCGTTTTTGGCCATCATTTCTGCTCAGCGTGACTTAACTCTCATCAGAGAACAGCACTGAGGCCCACTGGTCCCTCGTCCAGTGTAAATACTCCCTGGTCAATGCAAAACGATGATGCCTGAGCCTGTGGTGTGGTCAGGTACCCGTGCAGGTCGTCTAGCACGCAGACCACACTGATGTAAACGGTTTTGAATGGTCTGACGTGACACTTGGGTGCCTCTCACTCTTAAACGTGCCTGGAGTTGAATGGCATTCATCATCCGGTTTCTCAGGGCAGTTTTCACAATGTAGCGGTCATCAGCACAAGATGTGGCCAAAGAACGTCCACTTCTACGCCTTTCTGTGGCTCTTCCAGTCTCTCGATATCTCTGTTGCAACCTGCTGATGACTCTCTGTGACACTTCAAGCTCAGTGGCCACTTCTGTCTGAGAACGTCCTGCTTGAAGCATCGCAGTGGCCAGAGACTGTTGACCCATTGTTAGATGTCGTCTTGGTCTCATGATGTCAAAATGTGAACAGCATGATGAGGACGACTGTTTAAACACCAACTCTAATTGAACCAGGACATTTATTGGTCGATTCAAGGATCACAGACCTGCTGTGATTTTTGTTGTTAAGCTCCTTGTTAGAGAACAGCAACAGCAACAGTTGGATATGTATATTCAAAAGCTTAGAGAAGGTCACATTAAGTTGACCTGTAGACGTTTGAATACATTTTAGGCTTGTCGTGAAATTTAACCCAAAAGGTGAATATCCCTAACTTTTTGTGAGTAGTGTATGAGTAATGCGCTGAGCAGTCCAGCAGATGAAGCTAAAGACTGTCTGCTTCATCCTGTGTTTTCTCTAAAGACGATTCTGTCCTGCTGTCAGCAGAGGCTCTCTGTAAACAAATAAAAAACATTCATTTATTTCACTTACTTTGGGCAGAAGTAATCAAAAGTACATAAACAGGTACTGTGCAAATATACTGTACTTATGTCCTATTCTAGTCAGTGCCCTGGGTCAAACGAAGTTAAAGATTACATTTGAAAGAGATGACATATGTATGGTATTTAGAATGTTAATAATATTGACATTGTTAACAATTACAGATGATTCAAATATCTCAAAAAAGAAAACTCAAGTCTTTCTGCCCACCACCTGTCCATGGTTTACAACTCCACTAAACTAGAACTGCACTGCAAAAAAATCAAAGTTAAAGTTGATTGGTTCTAGGATTTAAACCTAATTTTAAGCATTTTAACCCTTTGACTATTTTAACCTTGATTTCGAGCCAATGTTTTTGCCAACGGGATTAAGGAAATTGTTCTTACCCCACTGACAATTTTTTTGGCAATATTCTACATTACATAAGCAATGAATCTTATCCAGTTAAAACAGCTCAAAACGGGATTAAAATTCTGATTCCAATTCCGATTCATTTTAAGCAAGTCTAAGTATATTGTTTTTGCGGTGTGAAGCAAAGTACACTGTCTGCCCTACAAGACAAAACTCAGTAAACTGAGAAAAACATGGAAATCAATCAAAACAGTGAGATGAAACAGTTACTGTGTCTTTGCTGTGCGGAGCAGCTGTACTCAAATATACTCAAATATACTCAAATGTACTCAAATATACTCAAATGTATTCTGGTGTCAGGCTGAAAGCTCTGTCTCTCTCTGTCTCTGACTACTGCTGCAGTTTTTGTCCTCAACTTCAGTCTCAAACCTGGCACAGAGTAGAGTTTTAGTCATTTTGTTGAGTAAAGTTATCGAGAAACACTTGTTATTATTATGACAATATAACTAAAGTGAAATAATGTTAACTTGAAAATGCATTTTAAAGTATGTCATTAGAGGTATTTTAATGGAACCGTATGTAAGATTTTGACCTATATGTGTCACAGATACAAGGTCAACATGTCCATTATTTTACTGAAAGTCATTGCTATTCTGAATTACTCTCAATTAAAAAAGCAATGGGTATGAGGTCCATTTGTTGATGTTTGGTGCTTTGGTTCTCAAGAACTTTATCCAATCAGAACGCAGAATGAGCCTCACATGACGCTCTCATTTGGGTTGACAGTTTTGTTTCGTAAAGCCATAATCTAATTTTAAACCATGAGTCAAGAACATGTTTGAGTTTCAACTGATGTTGCACCATGACACAGGCACAACTGTCTGTGATAGGCTCATGCACTAGTTTCCACACAGTTCTCATTAGGCTCCACCCACAATGTGTAAAAATGCTATTTTTGGAAACAAACCATGACTAAGAGCCAGGTCTCTTAGAAAGTGACTTTCTAAGAGACCTGGCTCTTAGTCAGGTCTCTTAGAAAGAAGATGAGAAGGTACGGACCCACGATTACTGGTCCGTACCTTCTCATCTTCTTGTGGGCTTATACTTTCCACACTCTGGCAACCCAAGTTCATTTGTGATTGTAATACCTTTTTATACATATCACTAGTTGTGCAACCAACAGAACCAACATTCTTTTGAAGTTATCACATTAACTACAAAAGTTTTTTTTTAATCAATTTAACTTATGTCTATAATAATCACAATAGTTATCTCTGGTGACGTCACATGACTCCTGACTCAGCAAACAGAATTGTCAGAAGAATGAAACAGAAGGAGGTGGAGATGGATCCAAGTGAGAAGGGTCCAGGTGTGGAACAGAAACACTCCCCAGGGGCAGTGGGACAACGAACAACGTGTGAATAGCAGAGAATAGATGATTTATTTATTATTGAATCCAAGTGAAAATGTGGCAATAGTGGTACAAGGGTACAGACAGAAAGAATAAATAATAGTCAAAAGTCAATATGCATGAAATAAGATTTAGTAAGAAAAACTAATGCATGGGAAAAATTGGAAAAAATAAATACATAATGACATGAATTCACTAATTATTACATAAAAAATATAATAGAGAAGTTAAATTAAATAAATAAAAATAGTACTATTTATTTATTTAAAAAAAAAAAGTGCACGAAAATCTATCCTTACAGAGAAACCGCCCTATAAGAGGTCAGTACTGTATATACATGTCATGATTCCTGGTCCTGTAGCCTTGGCAATTTTAATGTGTGGCGTTTTGAGATGCCCTTTTTCTACATGTATGCATTTTTGGACTAACTTCCCAAAAGATCCTGGTCACACTTGTTCCTTTTCTTTTTCGGGATAGGGAGGAAATGTGTTGATGTGTAAGATGCATTAAAAATTCCCAGCTACAAGGAGCATTGAATAGGCAAAAGGTTGTACTCAAAATATCTCTTACGTGACGTCTCCTCATTAGGGCCAGATAAGCAGGCACCCAGCCAGTCAGGGACCGGACATAAGGCGGAGCAAAGAAATAAGGAGGGAGAGAAGAAAATGAAGAAAAGAACAGTTTCTAAACTTGGTAATGTAATATTCTTCACAGGGAAGAAGGAGAAGTGAAGAAGATAGACAAGGCAAGTTCATTTGTACTCAGTTCGTACACAAAATAAAATAGTGCTTGAAAAGTTCATTTGGATATGCCAATCCATTTACTGAAGATAATGCAAGTAAAAAGGATAAATAACTTACAGACTTTGATGAATATATCTGAAAACCAGGGCCCAGTTTTTCAAAAGGTTTAATCTGGATCAAAACGATCCAGATTTAGTAATCCATTTTTCTTCTATCCATGATCTCTTATCTTTGAGCCAGTTTTTCAAAGCAACATAGGATTGGATCACTTTGATCTGGATTGAAACTTTTCTGGATCACTAAATCTGGATAACCAGGCTGGATAGACTGTCACGTGTCATGAAGAACAAAGAGGACTGAGCACACCATTGACTCTTAACACATGTTGTATATTTTTTTATTTTGAAAATAAAGATTTGACAAATTAATAAAACTATATTGTGAATATTTCAAACAAGTTTCAAAAACAGATGCGTAATTGAGCGTCTAAATGGAGTTCGGAAGAGGCGTTTTTAATGTCTGAACTACTCGAGAGCAGAAACACAAAAAGTGTGCAACATAACAGTTGCATGTATTGTCCTGCACAACATTGTTACCAAGCGCAATGTCCCTCTATAGAGATGAAGATGCTGCAGGTCCTACACCTGAGCCTGTTGAAAACCCTGAGCAGCCACCTGCATTCTGCCAAAATGAGCAAACAAGACGTGCAATAAGAGAGGGAATAGTTAGACATTATATTTGAAAGATTTTGAAAACAGTGATGCCTGCCTTTGCTTTTCTATTGTTTCATGTTGATTTGAACTCTTTGTTTATCAAATGTGATCATTTCATTTCAAACATTTATTTTTAAAAAAATCTAAAAAACAAACTCAAATGGGATTAGTTCTGATAATGGTGTCAGTTTTATGAATATACAGGAGCCTAATTAAATAGATTCATTTGGTGAATATAATGACAGCTCTTTGGGAGATTATTTTAGGAGGCCAAAGTTTACTTTGCTGTAGGTGACTAAATGGCTGAATACGTTCTAGTCTATTTAATCTTTGCAGCCTGATGGATGAACAAATCAAGTGAAAATATTTTTAATAAATAGGGCATCTCATAGGCTATACTGTTTTATTTTATTTGATACATTTTCATTAGAAAAAATTACATTTTGGGCCTTAAATCCACCTTTCCACTGGGATCAGTTTAATCCTGATTTTTTGGATCAAAGTGATCCTAATCCACCAAAAAAGTTTTGAAAAACCCAAACTGGAGGTTTGATCTGGATCAAAGCCAAGATTAGATTACCTGATCTGATCCGATCATGTAATCCTTTTTTTCCTTTTGAAAAACCATTTTCAATATTTGATCTGATCCCCTATCCAAAATCCGAGTGGATTAGTTTTTGAAAACTGGGCCCTGACGATCAGCATAATCAAAACCATTTGCCTCCTGCTGCACCAAACTTGTGACTATCTGCTGCTACCTTTTAAACTTTAGGGGCCAAACACTTCACACTGACCTCCGAGCAGTGCGAGAGCGAGAGTGTGAGGGTCTAAGAATCCGCATTAAGTATTTTTCCCGGAGACCGCAGCAGTCTGATGCAGCTTTCAGTTCATTATACGAGCATTCTAGGGAGAATCAACTGTTACACCAGTTGACAACATCTGGTGTATCAAGCACTTTGCAAGAAACCTGCACGTAACCCGCCCCGAACTGGCCTCGCAGTCTGTGTACACATGGTGTAACACTGTTACTCACCCACTGGGAACATTTGTGGTGCTCACTTCTGAGAAATGCAGAGCAACACGGTCAACTGCCAGAGGAGTGAGCTGTGTTCCAACATGAAAAATCTCTTTTGGACAGTTGTCATTCTCCTATAAGACCATAAGTCTTTGTAACACCCACCCATATGAATTATAACATGTACAGATTATACATTGTTTACACACTTGACCAAACAATGGCTTTTAGCCAAACAAACATGTACATACTTCTACAAATAACACCAATCATTACAATAAATAAAACTGGACTAAGTACACTGCCCTGGGGGATCCCATTATCTATTTCCACACTTTCAACAAAGCACTACCTACTCTAACGTGAATATTACAGTCCTATTGAAATGCTCTGATCCATATGTGTGACATCCTTTTGAAAGTCTGTTTAGTTAGTAAGGACCACACCAAACAGAAATAGTTATACGTTGTTTATTGAATAGATGTTGAAGTTCCGTGGAATCAGATGAGCGGTGACCAGACAAGAAGACTCAGTGTGGGGGTACTGTCTCGGCGATCTGCCCGACCGATTCAAGACCCCCCACCCCTTCCTAACTGGATGCTAGAAGGAATGTTGTGAAAAAGGTGGAGGGCGGGTGGGTCGAGAGCGCAGAGTTGAGCTGAGATGAGGCGCATGGTCAAACTGAGACACAAGCGTGAGCTGGGATATGAAGGCTTCCAGTGACGTAGGGGTGTGACTGGAGTGCGACGATGGGGGCGTGGTCCTACTCACAAAACTCTATTAACCAAGTCAATACCGATTTGTTTAGTTTTTTAGATACATGATGAGTGACTGTATTAACAAACTTGTATTTTGCTAACACATTTGTATTTAATTGGCGCGTATATCATACTTGAGGCTTTCTGCATTTATCCTGTTCACAAAAGTGACCCAGGATCAAATATGTTCCTAGAACCTTCTCACTTCAACAGACATGTTTGACTTTTGTCCTTGTAAGTTGTAGTCAGAGACCGTGAGCAGCAGGGGGCGATATTTCCTCAGTGTGGGTTGAGGAAGTTGTAAACGTCATTGTGGTCTCTTGTGTTTGCACAGAGAGTCTGGTAAGTGGAGTCTGCAGGCTCTGAGGCTGGACCAGGGCGGTTCTCATACTCTACCACCTAAAAATACACACAAGACACTTTAGTTCAGTTTACTCTATTGTTATATCACTGTTTAGTTCTTTAGTTTAATATTTTGGTCAGAGCTACACATATTGCTCAAAGCTAAGACTTGACCTCAAAACTTTTTGGAAGGATGAATGTGCTAAAATAAAAGCAAGAAGTATCCAGAGCAAAGTTAATTAAGCACTATATCTGACAACAGACTTCATTAATTTCCACCATTGTCCATGCAATATTAAAATGTGTCTATAGTGTAACTTTACCTCAGAAGGTCTTGCAACTTCCTGGTCTGAAAATGCAAAAATGAACAAAAGAGGTTTTAGTGCTGCTACTCCTGTTGTGGAATCGCACTAGTTACTCAAATTCATTCAGTTCACTGTGAAAAAAGTTTTTTATGATTGGACTTTAATAATGCCTCTTACCATCTTGTGATTTCCTTTTCCTGTAGATGACCAGCGCACATATTATTATGAGTGCAACAGGAAGTAAGATCAGAAACAGCAGAAATATAAAATCTGGTAAAAAGAAAAGAAAATTACGATAAAACACACTTTACAAATATTTGCAGAAGTCATGTTGTAATAAAAAAATGTGAACAAAAAGGACAGCTATGGTTTAAAATGAGGCAAATGTTTACTTTTAATATAATCTCAGCTCTATGGTGCTCAATTTTAATCACAAAAAAATAAATATTTATCTCGTAATTATAAGCTAATTTGGCACTTTGTACCCTGAGTGAGTGTGGCCTTTATGACTTGCTGTCTTGTTGTGTTGTCTTGTCTTGTCCTAAATGTAAAGGGACTACGAATGTATTCTTCTGTGTTCATTAATGTGCATTGTCCCTTTCAAATAAATACATTTTGGGGGCAATTTTTCCCCTCATTCTGTATACCCACACACGCTACGTCCAGGCTAAGCTAGCAACTTAAACAATATGATTTTCTGTGCTAGCTTACTGTTTCTAACAAGCTTAGATTGTCCTCGTGGATTTTGTCAAGTTAAATTAAATGTCTGAGGTTTTCACTGCAATGTGGACATTTATGTAAAAAAAGAAAAAATAAAGTATAAAACTAGCTCTGGACTCAAGCTACACTTAGCAGGCTATTGCTTATAATAATGGATATTTTGTTGTAATTCAATATCAAACACACAGATCCTGGTCAAATATTTAGGCCTACATAATTTATTTGTCAGAAAATGACTAAACTTATCCAAATAAAAAAGTTACTTCTAAAGACAGCCAGCGTGTGTAGCCGTTCACCTGAGGCAGAGAGAAGCTAGCGCTAATCTGCTGGTATTTTAATAAAACACAATGGCCTCTATCTTGTGAAACGGCGCAAAACTTGACGCAGGCAAAAGTTCCAAAAGTCGCCGCAGGCGCTTTTTGAAAAACTAGGCGCAATACGAAGTCTAAAAGGCGGAACTAGTTGGTGCTGATCAGAATAGGGTGGAGCTAAGCTGCCTGCAGGTGGAGCTTCGTGAGTTTGAGGATGAGTTCTGGCCGAAAGCCTACAATATTTGCTGTTTTATAGTTTTTAATGTTTACTATTATAACTTGTATTTAGAAACCTTTTAGGCCAATTGCACGTGACTAAGGAATGACGACATCATTCATCACACCGGGAACAAGGAGCAAGTTGGCCCGTAATCAAATGCGTTTGGAGGACTGTGTTTACTTGGAGCGCTTTAAGCAGAAACACGGACCAGAGACAGCGACAGCAGTCTGACAGAACTTTAGGACACGCTCTGGACAGCGGTCATTGTTTGTGTAGCAGGGTGATCTACTGTTCACCTGCTTTAGGACGGAAGAGGTGAGAGCGCCGCCTATAAAAGGGGGGCTTGTTACGTGGTCTGACCTCTCACCTCTGACGTTAATCCAACATGGCTGCGTGCAGCGGTGCCGCAGACCAAAGAGCTGCAAACGCTGCCAATAAAGTACTGGAAAGTCGCAGTTAAGGCGTAAAGCTCTGCGATTTCGTCTCCAGTTCGTGTGGTGAGTGTAGCAGTTCTATTAACAAAACAACCCACAGTTATCTCGCGCTAACATGCCTTGTTTTAGGTCAGTTGTCTGTGAGCGTGGTTCTGCGCTGGGTCATCTGCTCGGTTGTTGTGTCAGATGCCGTTATCAATAGGTAAGCGTTAACACTCTACCAGCATTGTAATATTACCGAAGATTTATACTGATCGTAAGCTGTTTATGCAATTGTAGCGTGCCTATGCGGCCAGTGCTGGCGCTGGACCTTCAATGCTTTAAGAGACTGCGCCCCATGTAGTTAGCGGGGTACGTATGAAGCAGAGCTCGGGTTCGAGTAACATTGTTTTATGTAAACTAACAACAGATTTACTTAGAGGCGTTAGATTGTGCCGGGCCTCCCTTCTGTATACACCTAATTCATCTATGTGACATCTTTGTGCCATTGTCAACGTCTGTGACGAGCCTTCTGCCCGTGAGCGTGGAGTCAAGAATAGGGCTCTGTAAGGACACTGACTGTAAGCAAAGGTAGCCTCCACAAGCACGCTTAGGAGCTTGTGGGCAAGGACATTGGGACTTTTATGCTATATTATATTTAACTCCTGAAATGCTTTAATTAAATAAATGTATTTATATATTTCTTAAAAGTTTGGACACACAAGTCCAACGAACTTGTGTGTCCAAATTCTAAGGCGGGGAAATTCATTATGGGTCCCTGAGCCCTCATTCAGGGTGGCGTTGTTAAGTGACATTATATGAACTTGTGAAGTAAGAGCCCAACCATAAATCATAGTGTAAAGCCGCTCGCCTTGCCACATTTGGCGTTGCTTTGGCAGGACGGACTGAGATTGGACGTAGGCTTATAAAAGTTTTTTTTGTTAGTTTTAATGATTTATATATTTATTTTATTTTTTCTTTGATGGGTTTGGACGCTTGAGGTACTTTAAAAGTCTGTTGTGTAAATTCCCTCTTGTAGTGCCGCTGCATAACATCTAGGAAAGCTGCAGAGAACATGCTAAGACTATTAAATGCCTTGCAGTGATTATGTGTAATGTTTATGGTTTGCTGTGTTTTTTTTTTTGTTTTAAATTTTTCATTGTAAATTGGGCAAATGTGTAGCCTGTGCTAGTTGCTCTTGTACAGCTTAACTTATGATTACGGTGTGGAACAAATTACATTTGGGTACCTCAATTCTGTTCAAGTGTTTGAATTTTATGTCAGTGTATTGATCTGTATTTTCTGTTTTGTTTTACTCAGAAGGGGAGGCTCGTGAGGATTGATTGCAACTAAAACAAGGAAGGCTCATTGTCGCCGCAGTAGAAGTTGACGTCAGGGGTGAGGCAAGCAAAGGTGAGCCCGTCAAGGGCCTGGCAGCCAGGGCTGAGGGTTGGACTGCCTGGTTATGAGTTGCTGGGGTGACTTAGCCCCCTCAGTTGTATCAGCGTGCAGTGCAGGGTAGCCATTAGTGTCTGGGGTCCAGCAGCTGGCGGGCAAAGGCCGGGGTCCTGTAGCTGGGCATTAGTGGCGGGGGTTTTCGTAGCTGGCCATTGGTAGAGTTAAGCCCTGGCCAGATGTCACCCTATAGGAAGAGGAGAGCTTTAACGCGCCCTTCCGCCCATGAATGCGCTGGGTTGGTAGTCCTAGGGGTAGTGTCAGGGTGTTGTGACTATTTCTGTGAAACAGTACGTTGCAAGTTACCCTACAGGGAGAGGAAGGCTTTAGTGCGCCCTTCCGCCCCAGTAGCTTTTATAATTGTAAGGTGCTGTGTGTCTGGGCACAGGGTAAGTCCGACCCAACCCTAGTGGGCTATGTTTTAATCTGCAGATGGAACACACCTGCGTAATCGTGGCAGAGGTCGCGTCTTGTTTGAGGTTTTCCGCTGACTTGTCCATCGTCGGGACGACGATGCAAAAAGGGAGGGGTAGAATGTAGCAGGGTGATCTACTGTTCACCTGCTTTAGGACGGAAGAGGTGAGAGCGCCGCCTATAAAAGGGGGGCTTGTTACGTGGTCTGACCTCTCACCTCTGACGTCAATCCAACATGGCTGTGTGCAGCGGTGCCGCAGACCAAAGAGCTGCAAACGCTGCCAATAAAGTACTGGAAAGTCGCAGTTAAGGCGTAAAGCTCTGCGATTTCGTCTCCAGTTCGTGTGGTGAGTGTAGCAGTTCTATTAACAAAACAACCCACAGTTATCTCGCGCTAACATGCCTTGTTTTAGGTCAGTTGTCTGTGAGCGTGGTTCTGCGCTGGGTCATCTGCTCGGTTGTTGTGTCAGATGCCGTTATCAATAGGTAAGCGTTAACACTCTACCAGCGTTGTAATATTACCGAAGATTTATACTGATCGTAAGCTGTTTATGCAATTGTAGCGTGCCTATGCGGCCAGTGCTGGCGCTGGACCTTCAATGCTTTAAGAGACTGCGCCCCATGTAGTTAGCGGGGTACGTATGAAGCAGAGCTCGGGTTCGAGTAACATTGTTTTATGTAAACTAACAACAGATTTACTTAGAGGCGTTAGATTGTGCCGGGCCTCCCCTTCTGTATACACCTAATTCATCTATGTGACATCTTTGTGCCATTGTCAACGTCTGTGACGAGCCTTCTGCCCGTGAGCGTGGAGTCAAGAATAGGGCTCTGTAAGGACACTGACTGTAAGCAAAGGTAGCCTCCACAAGCACGCTTAGGAGCTTGTGGGCAAGGACATTGGGACTTTTATGCTATATTATATTTAACTCCTGAAATGCTTTAATTAAATAAATGTATTTATATATTTCTTAAAAGTTTGTATTTTTGTCCACTCAGTCCAACGAACTTGTGTGTCCAAATTCTAAGGCGGGGAAATTCATTATGGGTCCCTGAGCCCTCATTCAGGGTGGCGTTGTTAAGTGACATTATATGAACTTGTGAAGTAAGAGCCCAACCATAAATCATAGTGTAAAGCCGCTCGCCTTGCCACATTTGGATTTATTCAATTTTCTTCAGTGAGGACAGTTACCAACGCTTGACATGGATGTGCTGCTTTCTGACACAAGGTAAGTGTAGTATTTGCATGCTTGTGTTTAATCGTGGTTTTACTGGTAAATAAATGTGATCAGTAAAAGTGCAGTGTATAACCTCTTAAAATACATAAGAAAGGCTGATTCTTAAACACAGAAATACATTGTGAGACCTGCCGCAGTTAGTCCTGGGTCCTGGTCTAGACCTGGCTCTGGGTGAGTCCGGTCTGTCTGATTGTGGTTCTGTGCCTCGCTAACAGCTCCTCCGCAGACTTCACAGCCCGCTCATGACATGAACAAAGCCAATGATAATGAACGTTTTACATTTTGTTTTTGCTTGCCTTTGTAATAAAACGCAGAGCCTTTCCTTTGTTCGAGCAGCAGACAGCGGCTGCGATCTCCGCGACGCGCGCTAGATTCATTATTATGTTGCTTTTGGTTTAGTTATTTTGCTGTTCTGTAACTACGCGGTTACTGAACGTATTTCAAAAAAATAAAAACTGACATAGAGGTGATAATTTACTCTGTCGATTTCTCCATACAGAGAATCTGAGTTCTGGCCTAGTTTTTGGCAAAACACATTTAGGAAAACTCTTCTTGTAGGCTTTTGACTGAGAGGACAACTTCATTTTTTTTCACTGACACAAACCTACTTGTGTCACAATCAGACCCCCACATAAGCTAGGCCTACACGTTTCATGAATCATGCAGCCTTTGTTGTGCAGCCTATAAAACAATAATAAAACAAACAAAAAATAATAATTAATAGACCTAATTCAAGAAAAACAATGTGTGAGGCCTACATATTTTTTATTAATTAGGCCCATAACCTGTTGTTCATTTTCTTAACATTTTCACACTTTCTTTCTAAGAGCGTGCGGAAGGCCACACTCTTAGGTTTTGTCCAATGCGCATCTTCAAATTCACGAAGCTCCACCTGCAGGCAGCTCAACTCCACTCTATTCTAATCAGCGCCAACTGGTTCCGCCTTTTAGACTTTGTATTGCGCCTAGTCTTTCAAAGAGCGCCTGTGACCACTTTTCGGACTAGCTGCTTGCGCAAGGTAATTGCGCCACTTCACAAGATAGAGGCCAATCTTTTTCAACTGTTGGCAGTTATTCTCACACATCCTTACACTTAAAAAAAATAATATTCTGGCCCTTATTAAAGGTAGCATATTTCTTTTAATCAGATTTCATCTATGTTGTTGTTTTTGTTGTTGTTGTTAAAATCTAGTTTATATAATTAGAATAATGACTCCAACCACCTGAAATTTAAATGTATTTTGTTTGCTTAATACCTACACCAAAAAATGGTGTAAATCCAAAGATCTACTTATTGCACATGCTCCAGAAAGCCATGCCAAACTGTTTTTCTATGGCTTCAGCAGCTGTTTTTCAATTTTTTTGACCAAAAAGAGAGAAGTGCTGAAGATTTGTATCTACCGCCGTAGACTTGCATGGATCACCAAAGAATGGGCGGGTACAGTAAAAATGTCCATATGTTGCAAGCCCTCTATCGCCAAATGATGAGGCGTTTCGAGTACTCTAACACTAAAACGCTAAAATTACAAATCTCTTAAAACATTTTTTACGTATTTACAAGAAAATTATCTCGTAATCATGAGATAAATATTTTATTTTATTTTTGGAGTATTTTGGGGTTTAGATATACAACGAAATGTAAAAAACGTACAATATTTACGTTTTCACACTTTTTTTACATCAGTGTTACAAAATCAAAAACGTAAAATTACCACACATTTTGGTCGAAGCCACATGGTGACATTTTCTTTGGGTAAGTTTAAATTTCAAGTTACTAAAAAGTAGGACTGGGGCTTGGGGTAGGTCAAGATTTTACCCACATGACTTTGTTTTTGACATTTTGTTGTATAGAGCTCCTGCACCCACGTGACTAAATTCGCAGCAGCCGCCATTACGGCTTGCCTGACCAGCCAGCCCATCCTACATTCTGTTACATTCTGTTTGAATGCAGAAGTGTCTGGGACCTGACGGTTAGCCAATAAAGTTGTCTCCCAAAGTTAAGACGATCCAATCAAGCACGGCGATTCTGACACGTGACACTCAAAAGTCGGAAGTTGCTTGCAAGCCCCATTTTAAAACATTCAAGAAGACGAACGTAGTTGATTCGGCTCGTGCTTCGGTTTTGAACAATGAACGTATCAACTCCTTAAAACCTGAGCAGCAAACCGTGTTGAGAGGCTTCAGACTGAAATAATCCTCGCGCTACATGTTTACGAAAACATCGTGTCGCTGTTTTGGTGGAATTTCCGGGTTTTCTGTGATTGGTTGACTCAGCGCTCGGAAAGGCCGCCCACGAAATGGATCCTCGGCGCTCCGCTCCCAGACCCTCACGGTTTGGAAAGTGTCTGTCAAAGCGTGTAGGGACTGGCTGGTCAGGCAACATTACGGCAGTGACACTACCATTGAATCTAATGGGAAGAAGCCAGAAATTTAGCTTCTGTGGTTTATCTGTAGCATTAAATTAGGCCGTAAATATCGTATAAAACGCAACGCAAATAAACATTAGCGACCATTTTGTAGCCCAAATTTACTTTTCACAAGTTTAGAAGCATAAACCACACTCTGAATTTGCCATTCTGGACATCTGATTCACTTTTCACCTTCCTATATCATTAAAACGTTTGTGTGAAATATGTTTTACTATAAAGCCCTGTACATAAAACATTTACTCAGACGGACCACTTAAACATTCTGATTTAGGACCATAAAGTGAAAACATGTGCTCCGTATTATGAAGCTTTAGTACGTGACAGAAGCTAAATGAGATTGCTAATACAACTGAAACAAAGATTTTGAATTGTTTTAAGACGATAGTTAAATTATTAACCAGATTAAAATACTAATCAATACATCTGTAGCCTAATGAACAAGCTGGACTCACTTTTAGCTGTACAAATCCACTTTTTTCGTGAAAATGGTGGTCTGTCAGTCCGCGGAAATAGCCTGGCTTTCTTCTGTTTTTGATCATTTATAAGTCCCAGTGTGCAAAAATAATCCATATTCTGGAAAACTCCGATAACGTTTGATAATTCCGTCCGCCTTCGTTGAATTCTAATGGTGTCGTCCCTGCCGGCCCGAGAATACGCGGTGCGTGCTGGGATAGCGTGACGTCAGCTGCAGGAGCTCTATATCTACATTTTCTGCAGAGACTGTTGTATAATCTGGGGCTATTGTATTTGTTATCATTTTGGCAAATAGGTGAACGTTATAATTCCGCTTTATTCAGAGATTTTCTTAGTTTTAAAAGAGCCATGGAGTCCTCGGATATGCTTAATAATTGGGTGTAGAGAATAAACATCTCACAAGCAATTTAAGTGAGAAAAACATGAACAAATAAAAAATGTCATCAAAGAGAAAGAAGGTGAATCTCTGGTGAGCGAGCAAAAGTGGTCAGAGTTAGTAAAACTACTGTGTTTCTTCATGTTTTGGAGGGTTAATTATTGAAAGGGGCTGAATCTTCTCGTCTGTAACACAGCTTTTGTTGGTTTAAAGATGAAAAAGACACTCGTTCTCATTGTTTTATTCTTGTAAAATCTGTTTTATAATCCTAACAACATTATTTTATATCTTCTAGTGGCTCATTTTCTTTAATATAACAGAGGAAAACAACACTGGCATGGCTACCAGGAGAAAAATGAGAACAAAGCTGGCAGTGAAAGAGTTAATAAAATTTACCAGAATTGGGAGAGGACACTGGTTTCTCGGTGAAACTCTGTTGTGTTGTCACACAAATGTCTGATGTGATCTGATCTGTTCCAACAGTCGGACTGAGGTCAGAGGTGAGTTTCACTGTGACGTCGTGAGGAAGCTCTGGTTTGAGTATAAAAGTTGGATTTAAAGGTGCATCTGAAAAATATAAAATGTACATGACAGCTGATAGAACACAAACAGTTATGAACATGTTTTATTATTAACTGTACCTTTTCTGTTTGTGACTTTAATCCTAAAGTTTTCAAATCCATTAAGAATAACTGATCTTTTCACCACACACTGGTATGATCCGGAGTCAGCTCTGGTCACGTTGGTGATGCTCACATACATTGTATCACTGAGCACACCGTTGTTTTTATATTGAATACAGTATCTTCTTTGACATGCATCATATCCTGAAGTCTGAACCAAAATGTTCTCTTCTTTGTCACAGTTATTTTACAGAACATCTTTGTGTGTCCATCCTTATAAAACACACATCCAACTGTGATGTTTCCTCCTTCAGCGACTTCATAAACTTCCTCTGCTCGGATGGAACCAGGTCGTCCAAACACTGTTCAGAAAAGTCCACTGTAGTTAACATGAAACTATACTGCATGTAAAGTAACGCTGGTAGCACTTTACATTACGGCTCGGTAATATTGATGTAATAGCATGGTAATAAGGTGGAATAATGTGGTATTAGCAAGGTAATATCAAGATAATAACAAAGAAATTACCATGTAATTAATTTGTTGTTACATTGCTGTTACAAAGCAATATACAAGTTTTTCTTAGCAACAAGGAAGCATTTCTGTTAATTACCTTGAAATAAGACTCATGCTTTCAACACTATTTACAGGTAATTACAAAGGATTTTGTCGTGTAATATTGCATTTATGTATAATAATTTGTCAATGTCTGTGTATATATGTTACTGTCAATCCTCAGTGATGACTCAATGGAATAATTCTGTATTTCTATAAAATAAATAATTAATGAATTGTATTTACTATGGAAATTAAACCAGGAAACACACGTGGTAATTTCTAAGTAATAAACTGGAAACAGGGCTGCAAAATGCACTTTTAGCTGTTTCTACTTTGTTCATAGAAATAAAGCCCAAGTCTTCAGTCTTCAATGCTTTTTGATGCTGTGGACAGGTCAGTAAACACAGTTTTTTAATAAAGTTTATTCTGTACAATTATAATGGTGGTGAATATGAGCATGGTAAACCTGTAAAAGAAGCACAACATGCTGCACAATACCATATGAACTTATAAAGTTACTCAATGTGACACTACAGTCACTGTTAGCAAAAACACAGAACTCGACAATTCACTGAAGAATTTCTAAGTTACATTATATTTACTTAAAGTTCAAAGTGCTATGGTGTTACTAAATCCCTAAATACAAACATCAAGGCTGTGCTGACTCAGGAGGACACAGCAACAGAAACAAAGTAGAAACATTTTGCAGCCCTGTTTTCAGTTTATTACTTAGAAATTACCAAGTGTGTTTCCTGGTTTAATTTCCATAGTAAATACAATTTATTAATTATTTATTTTATAGAAATACAGAATTATTCCACTGAGTCATCACTGAGGATTGACAGTAACATACTGTATATACACAAAAATCACCAAATTATTATACATAAATGCAATATTACACGACGAAATCCTTTGTAATTACCTGTAAATAGTGTTGAAAGCATGTGTCTTATTTCAAGGTAATTAACAGAAATGCTTCCTTGTTGCTCAGGTGATGACGCAGACACATGGAATTACAAACTGTTACTAAGAAAAATGTGTATATTGCCTTGTAACAGCAATGTAACAACAAATGAATTACATTACTTTGTTATTACCTTGATATTATTATATTAATACATCTTATTACCATGTTATTACCGAGCCATAATGTAAAGTGCTCTAGAAAAAAGCATGATAGTAAGTAGGGTGGTTTAGAAGTCTTGTTTTCAAGTGTCTGATATTGATTAGAAAAGACCATCACTTTGGTGTTTTTGGTATATTCATTTATAATCAGTGTAAATACAATGAGGCATGACAAAATTGCACACAGGGAATTCTTTTTTGTTAATTTCTTAAAATTTATTTAAGACATTTTTTTTTTTTTTCTTAAGTGCACCAATACCACATTTTTCTCTCCATTGATTTGAATTGTGAGATGCAATGTTTTAATGTAAAAAAATGTAAATGAGTTTATACAACTGAAACAAGTCTAGTTGCTTCCATCCTTATTAGAGGATCCTACAAGGCCATCCTACAAGGAGCTCTACTCGATAAAAAAATAAGATTAAATAAAACATAATGTTCTATGTTTTGAGTTGTTTTGATCTTTTTATATTTAGATTGGGGAACAAGTTAGACAAAAGTTAAATTATGATTTTAAGTTACAAGGTAAAACATTTTGGGTCCAACTTAACACTTCTCATACATTGACTGCATTCTGTTCAGGACACTGTTTTCAGTATTCGTCCAGAGCCATCATGTGGATTTCCAGGAGAACGCAGGTATAATGACATGAAAGCCACGTTAGACCACTGCGGTCTCCAGGATAACACGACTTGTTGAGGATTCTTCGCACTGTGTTCGGGTGAGTGTGATTTGAGCTGACTCTGACTCTAACCAGGACCTTAGTACTGGTCCGCCTAAATATTTTATTTGGACAGACCAGTCAAATAAAAATTGTGCTTCCTGGAGCCCAAAAGAGAGTGAAGTTGGTGTAGAACACGGGTGTCAAACTGGGGCCCAGGAGCCAAATGCGGCACCCAAGATAATTACTGCGGTAATGTGGTCCGTCACTTGCCTGTTGAAGGTAATGTGGTCCGTCACTTGCCTTTTGAAGGTAATGTGGTCCGTCACTTGCCTTTTGAAGGTAATGTGGTCCGTCACTTGCCTGTTGAAGGTAATGTGGTCTCCACAAGTACCGGAAGCTTCCACAGAACTAACTCGTCTTAATTTGAATGTTTTGTTTTTATTATGAGAACAATAAACTGAAGCATGAACAATTATTATGCCTATGTTGACTATTATTATTTTTATGTCTGTTGATTACTATTTTCATAATTAATAATATTGTATAAAATTGAATATAGATTGTAATTTAATTAGATGTTCCACTACAGTCATGTTCTCAGAGATACTGTCGACCACCATAATTAATATATTTCATTTTTACAGTACACTTTTTTTCATAAATCATATTCAGAATTGGCAACATATTCTATATGCATTAAACAATATTACAACTTTGGAAAAGAATCAATTTAAATTTTTAAAAGGTATGAGATGTGATTTTGCGCAAAATCACATTTATTTACATAAAAATAGTATTAAAACCAGACGTGCTGTACCGATATGGTTCACTCCGACCATCTATACCGTTACACCCCTACTCGTATGTAAAGGTTTAACGTGCTGCAAATGGTAACCTGTTCTCCGCTTTCCATCATTTTTCCATTTTTTACAAGGACAAAAGTACATTTACACAAAAATATTTGCAACAACTCACCCAGAAACAGCAGAGCAGCCACCAGGCCCTCATAGTTCTCGTCTCTTTTGCAGAACACTTTTTCTGCTGTGGTACATTGTGGTACAAACAGGAAGAGCTACTTTGTGTGTGAAACTAATGCATATTCATTCAACTTAAGATAACATGAGGAAATGAGATGATAGTCTCATGTTAAACAATGCTGCTCACTTTTACACTACTGTGAACTAATCAGACATTTTCTCTCTTCTGGTGAATTTTTCAATGGACAATAGTTAGTGGGCAAATGCAACAGGCTTAACATTGTTCTCATCAACATAAACACACCTGTGTACACTGAAAAAAGAGTTTTCAGAACTTGGTAATACTCCAGCAGATCAATACAAAGGAAAAATACATTGCGGAGAAAAGAAAAAAAAAAATTCTGATTATATTGAAAAAGTTGGTTCAAATTGTGTTTTTATAATCATGCAACTTGTGTTTTCCCCAAAAAATTATTGAAATTTCAAGCTGGATATTTACAATAATGCTGCATTGAGACTGGACAGGATTGAAGCGTCCAATTTTGCGCGTTGAAGCCAATTTTGACGCAGATTATTTCTAAGCTGACGGCAACGAGCATTTATTTAGATCTATGTGAGCTCTACTTCAGTCCAGATCACGTCCTGTATTGCTTGTTTTGTCGCGTCAAGGTTGCCAGATTTTCAGAGAGCAACGAGCGACCAAGCCTTTGAAAAAAGTCCCAAAACAAGCGACCTTTCAATAAAAACATTTATTAAAAGACTTCAGTAAACAGTCTTTCTTTCCCCTTGATGTGAGAACAGCAGCATGACACTACGTCTCAGGAGAGTAGTGTCTGATTGGTGGACGCCGCGTTCAGACGCTTGAATGTTCAGCAGTTACTACTTCACAATACGCTGCATTAGCAGACGCCCGAACCAGCGTATTTCAACACGCTAGATTCAAATTCACTCCGCAAATTCGCCGCAAGAAGCAGGTTTACATACAGGGCGTTTACATGGAGGCCAGGAAAACCGGATAACTAGCCTAGTCTGATTTAAACCAATTTTGCAAAGTGCATGTAAACCCGGCAGACCTATTGAGGAGCTGTAAACCGGTTTTCGGAAAACCAGTTGGCGCACGTGTCCCGACGTCTGATTTCAGACCTCATGTAAACAGACAATCAGTCTGCAGCTGGATAAAGGTAGCTGAGCATGCTCACTAGCCCTGTCCACTGCACATCCAAGCAATAAAGTTAACATTTTACAAAAAAGTGCCCTGCACAACATGGAACACAGAGTCACATATTTAACTACATGCTTAACACATTCCTACATGTTTACACAGATCTAAATGTTTAAAACAATCCCACTTGTCCCAGAAAGATCAGTGTGTTACTTTATAGACATTACTATAAACACTTATTAATAACAAACAATATTTAGGTCAATCAACGTGCTGTCTGGATCATGGAGTAGTAAATCTGATACAGCAGGACATGTCTCTCCAGGGTAATCGGTTTACTCTCTTGCATGTAAACAGGAGCAAAACTGATCCGACTGGTTTCAGGGGAAAATCAAATAGAGTCCGGTTTTCTAGCCTAGTCTGATTTTCCAATACATGTAAACGCACTGATTGACTTTAACAACTGGACCCATTGGACACTCCAACGCTGTCCGGTCTGAACACAGCATATATTGGTATTGGTATAGTATCGATTTCTCACCTCAAGTTGGTTCAAAGTACATATCTACAACAATGCAGCTTGGTATTGTTAAAATACAGATTCTTAAACTTGCAAACTTTATTCAATTTAAATTGAATTAAACACATGTTCAGTTTTTCACAAACACTAATGCTTAAAGAGAAACAAAACTCAGAATCAACTTTTTCTCACTGTTAAACTATGTGTTTGTGGTCTAAATTTAATTATCTACTGTTCCTGGGGCTTTTGGACATTTTTCTCCAAACTCGCTCATTTTGCAGTTAGGTGTGCTAAAACCGCAACTCTGCTGCCACCACGGTCAAACGCTGTCAGTGCACTTTCAATTCATGAAGAACATCACATCGAGTTGACCCCAAGGACAAGCCCCCCAGGTGGGATATATAAACTCCTCCCTCTGACATCGCTGCTGTGGAGAGCTTGGATGCAAAGGTACGCAGGTTCGAAGATCGCTATGGTGTTTTAATTTAAGAAATACTGTATATTAAGCTCATGTGCTTATGTTGGCTAAAGCAAAAGTTTCATGCATATGTCTGCAAAGTTCATCAAAAAAAAAAAATATATATATATATATATATATATATATATATATATATATATATATATATATATCTTAATGTGCTATGTAATTAGATATGTGCTGCACAGTCTCACAGCTACAAACCTACGAAACTATGAAAGTCAAAATGTGAGGAAACGAGTAGGCTAAAAACAAGCTCTGTCCCTGACTGAGCTTTCTTCTAAACAAAATCAGTAACTCCTCATCAGATGTGGCAAGTAACAAAGTATTTTTGCCCAAGTACTTAGTACTTTTGTTTGAGTATATACTCGAGTATAAAAAACCTTTTAAGTAAAAAAAACTTTTATTTTCTACATTTTTCAGGAAAAATCTTTACTTTCCACTTCCTAGATTTGAAAAACATGTTAGTTACTTTAGAAGTCATAAACATCTTTTATTCCTCTTCATACTAGTGCAGAGCTGCTCTGTGTTGCTTTGTAAACAAGATAAGAAGTTCAAATTTCCAAAAACATTATCTTTTCTAACTATAGAGCCTTTATCACATTATAAACGTCAGATTAATTATCACACTGTAAAGCCCATCTTACACTCAAATATTACAAACTTCGAGCACTGCACAAAATGTATTATTTATTTCAGATGACACCACTGTATTCTCCAGAACAATGTTATTTCAGTCAGTTTGGGGGCAGCTAAAATGAATAGTGTTTAAATTAAGTTTATTTTCTTCTTCTTCTTAAGATGGTTAAATTGATAGACCTAATAATAATCATTTAACTTGTTTAAAGGTGTTTTTGCCTTGTTTCAATAAATTTGTTCTTATTTCAAGCTAAATCATTTGCTAAGGACGTAAGATATTTTTCACTGGCAAATTGAATTCAAGCTTAAATCTCTTAAAACTGTGCTACAAATTTATAGCAGTTGTATTTTAACTGTTTAAACAGCTATTAAGATGAATGTTCTGTTTTCTAGTCGTTTTAACCGAGACTAGAAAATTACTTTTGGCCGTGTGATTGTGCTTTTTACTTTTTCATTTTTCTTTGTACTTTGACTCAAGTAAAGCAGTGTCAGCAAGACTTTGACTTTACCAGTCATTTTTACACAAGTAACTGTAGTTTTACTTGAGTAGTGAACTTTCTTCTGCCATCTCTGCTCCTCCTACATGGCAGGATTAACTCATAGTCAGTTAAAGTGCACACAGTCATCTGTACTTGGTGGCCACTTTATTTAACTCACACTAAAGCAGAAGTGAACCTGGTGTGGTTTGACTAGACTCAAAAGTGCTGTGTGTGTTCTCTTCACACTCGTCCCAGTAAACTGTACAAACAGAAGTTTTCTTAAAGTGAACCAATTCCAGCACAATAAGTTTTAAAAGGTGTTTAGTGTAAACTTACACATGGGCGGACTGGGCTAAAAAACAGCAATAGACACTGGTCAGCCCCAGCCCAATTTATTATATGCAGCATATAGCAATCTGACTCAATTAGTTTAATAGTAAAATTTAAGTATAGCATTGTATGGAAATGGCACAAAATTTGAGTATAAATGGCCACTCTGGTCAGGGGGGTTTGGGGGCCCTCCCCCAAGAAAATTGTGAGAAAACAGGTGTAATTTCCTGTAATTTGGTAACTTTTAGATTTGTTTTTTGTATACATTTAGATAACCTGAGGTGAATAGGCCCATTATTTAACTCTCAGCAGGATTGTATTTGGTGCCCCCTAGTGGTTGGTAATAAGCGTCTCTTTATATAATTCAAAATATGTAAATAGGTTTTATAGTAGTTCTGAAGGCAGGAGGGTTAGAGTTAGGCCATTTGCTTCAATCAATTTTAGACCAACAAAGGTCATGTTTTACGATTGTTAAAGGTACACCATGTAACTTTCTGAAGGTGAAAAGTCTAGTTCACAATTCAATACAAATAGGAAGATAAAATCATTCTGGAGAGAAATAAGTTTTATTCCATAATGTTAGAAAATCTATAGCTGAAGGAGTTTATTTTCCATAGAAATAAACATTAGGAGGCTCCTCTTGTTCAAATAATAGTTATTTTGGGGCCATGCAATCCCGGTCATAGTATGTGTCAAACAGACATCTTAACTAGAAAAACATGCTTTTAGTCAAGTTTTTTTCTTGACCAAAAAGTTACACGGTGTGCCTTTAATGTGTATTATTTCGTCCAATATGTAAACACTTCTCACCAAAATTCACATTGGATTTTTGTGTCAGTATTTCTCAGTGGGGTCTCTCTCTCTCTCTCTTTCTCTTTCTCTCTCTCTCTCTTTCTTTCTCTCGAAACACAGACACGAGATGCATCCTTTCTCATACTTAACTTGCGGACTGTCACAGAAATACTAAAGTCTGAAATGTTAGTCAGAAATAACCGCATGCTTTGTGTGGCTTTAAAAATAAGCACAATCAAACTTCAAAGGCTAGAGAAATGTGCTGTACTTCGTTGCTTTAATTTATGTGATCAAGAGATGTATAAGTTCATCTGCTCGTAACTTTGTAAATATTTGTCATATTAATGCGAAATAAAGACTAACAGCTTATGAGACATAAAACATCACCAGTGGGTCACCAGTTTTCTGAGTGTTTGATTTCCCGCTAGGTGCTGTTAATGATCAGAGCAATGTGCAGACGTCTGTCACTCATCGGCTGGGGCTGGCGCTCATCTTCTGACATGCGCTCTTCCAACGTATTCTCATGGCTTGCGTGTAAATACCACGCCATGACAAATTGCATGTCATGGCGACTCTTCTGCCTTTTTTGGCGTGCAAATACACACCCGTTTTTTCTGACACAATGTGGTTCTCCAGAATGCACCTATCTTTAAAGTCTATTCTCTGAGCCACTGGAAGACCTAAGCACAGGACTAATGTGATGGTAGGACTTCCTGGTTCTGGTCAGGACTGTTCTGGATGTACTGCAGCTGTTTTACAGCTCGTTTGGATAGGCTGGTGAGCAGGCCGTTACAATAGTCTAACCTATACTGGAGACAAATGCATGGATAAGTCTCTCCAAGTCAGGCTTTGACACTATATCTTTGATTTTGGCAATGTTTTTTAGATGGTAGAAAGCTGCTGATGTTATTGACTTAATGTGGCTGTTAAAGTTCAAGTTTGAGTCCATTATTACCCCCAGATTTCTAACTTGACTTGAAGGTTTCAGAGAGAGAGACTGAAGGTGACTGCTGACACGTTCTCTTTGTTTCTGTGGGCCAAAGATGATAACCTCAGTCTTGTCTGAGTTTAGCTGGAGAAAGTTGTTTTGCATCCACACACTGATCTGTTGGATGCAGTGACAGAGTGAATCCACTGGCCCATATTCACCTGCTGTTAGTGACACATAGATCTGAGTGTCGTCTGCATAGTTGTGATAGCACATATTATTATTGTGTATTACCTGACCTAATGGCAGCATGTAAAGATTGAACAGAAGGGGTCCCAAGATTGACCCCTGGGGAACACCACAGGTCAAGGCCATGTGCTCAGACACACAATTTCCAATTCCAACAAATACTTCCTGTCTTCTAGATAGGACTTAAACCACTTCAGGGCAGAGCTAGAGATGCCCATTGAGTCCTCTAGTCTGTGTAAAGAATGTCATGATCGACCAGTGTCAAAAGGAGCACTTAGATCCAACAGAATGAAATAATTAAATTAAATAACACAATTTGAACACAAAATAAAATAGTGCTTGAAAAGTGTATTTGGATTTGCCAGTCCATTTATTGAAGATAATGCAGGTAAAAATGATAAATAACTTACAGACTTTGATGAATATAATTGAAAACCAGACAGATAGCACAATCAAAACTGTTTAACTGCAGCGACAAACTTGTGACTATCTGCTGCTACCTTACAGAGCCCCCTGTAAATGTCTCCACCTAAATCAAATGACTCTTAGTCAATAGAAATCAATAGACTATATGCAATGGCACAACTTCATTTTCAACTCGTCAAAATGACGGAGGGCTTTGAAATTTTTCTGTCAAAGCAAAATACAATCTACAAATGACAAAAAATTGTCAGTGATTGTAACCTCTGGTACCCATGTACACTGACATGATGTGAGTGCGAGAGCCGTGTGCATCTGAGAATTTGCATGAAGTTTAATTTTCACGGAGACCGCAGCAGTTTAATGCAAGAATTCTTGCGTGAATCTACGTGAATCCATGTGGCTTTGGACAAAAGCAGTTAAACCTAGTTGACTGTATCTGCAAACCCAGGATCCTGCTGCCTCACCTCGGACTCCGAACGAGTTGAAAACGACTTTACCGCTGCTTAATTTTTGCTTTCTAAAGCCCAACTTTTTTCTACAAGCATATCTTATTAGCCCTGTCCCCACGCCAAATCTGTCCAAAGAGAGCCCTGGTTTTGACATATGTATGTGCGTCTGTTTACATCACTTGACATCAGCGCAGTGAGAATCCGAATCTGGAATCAGATCAAACAAGCGGACTTTTGCACTTTGACATGTATACTGTTTGATTGAGCATCTTTCCTCTTTTGTGTGGAAACAGAGAAACAAAGTAAAGCTAAGCTAAAACTTGAGGCATCCCTTCATTTACGACATGTTTGACTTTTGTCCTTGTAAGTTGTAGTCAGAGACAGAGAGCAGCAGGGGCGATGTTTCCTCAGTGTGGCCTGAGAAAATCGTAGACGTCGTCGTGGTCTCTTGTGTTGGCACAGAGACTCTCGTAAATACAGTCTGCAGGCTCTGAAAATACCACCTAAAAATACACACAAGACACATCTTTAGTTCAGTCTACTCCACTGTCATATCATATCACTGTTTAGTTTTTTAGTTTGTTTGTTTTCTGTCACCGTCAGTATTAAAAACAGTATTAAATAATGTCTATAGTGTAACATTACCTGAGAATTTCTTTCAACTTTCTGGTCTGAAAATGCAAAAATGAACAAAAGAGGTTTTAGTGCTCCAACTCAAACATGTCATTTTTTCACTCAAGTTCATGGTGAAGAAAGATTCATGGTTGGACACAAAAAATGTCTCTTACCTTTTTGTGGTTTCCTTTTTCTGTAGACGATCAGCACACATATTGTTATAAGTGCAACAGGGATTAAGATCAGAAACAGCAGGAATCTAAGATCTGGTAAAAATAAATGAAGATTACAATACAACACACATTACAAATTTTTGCAGAAGTCTTGCTGAAATTAAAATGAGCAAAAAAAAGAACAGCTATGGTTTAAAATCAGGCAAACTTTTACGAATAATATTATGATCTCAGTCCAGTCTCTGAAGAAAACGCAGATACAACGAAATGTCAAAAATGTACAATAAGCATGTTTTTACAATCAATCAATGTGTTACAAAAAGCCAACATTTTTAAATATCCAACAAATTTTGGTTGAAGCCACGAGGCAATTTTTTTTTTTTTTTTTTTTTTGGGAGGCTTTAATGGGTAAATCCTAACATATACCCAACCGTAAACTTAGTCATTTCAGTAAGTTGTCGCCAACCAAAATTCGCAGTTGTTTTTGACAAAATAAAAATGGCAGGAAACCATGCTTAATATTGTTTTTGACATTTTCTTCTGAAACTGTATTGTATAATTATGAGCTATTGTCTTTGTTAATAATTTTAAAAATGTGAACATTATTTTCCTCTTTATTCAGAGATGCTCTTAAAAGAGCCATGGAGTCTTCAGATACCATTAATAATTGGGATTAGAGGACAAACATCTCACAAGCAATTTAATTTGTGAGAAAAAACATGAACAAATAAAAAATGGCACGCTTTTGAGGGCCCTATCCTGCCCTGAGCTCAGGAAAAACAGCAACTTACTCCTCCAGTCCAAAATACTATTCTTTTCAACTCTTTTCCTGCCAGTAATTGAAATTTCCATTTTTTCAGCGCCAAACCATTACCTGCCAAGGACAAAACGCTTGAGCTCAAAAGTCCTGCAAAGTTGTTGAACTATGTGCATCATTATTGAAAATCGGTTGGTTCAGGGCAAAAAAGGCTGAGAACTACTGATCAGTGTAATCTGCATCAGAAAGTAGAAAACGTAATGTTCTGCCTTCTCGTCTGTAGCACAACTTTTGTTGTTTTAATGATGAAATAGACACTCGTCCTCATTGTTTTAATCATGTAAACCTTGAGTTTTTATCCTAAGACCTTATTTCATTGTAGTAGCTCATATTCTTTCACCAAAAGGAGGAGGAAAATAATACCGACATGAAGTTTCTTCTACAAAAGTATGTTTTTTTTTTTTTAACCACTGTTTGTCTCCAAAGTTAAATCTAATGAAAACAAGGAAATTCAAATGCCTATTTTAAAAAAAAAGGTAATAGATAAATGTAGAACAACAATTATATTCTAAATGAAAGTAGACACTTGTGGGTCTCATTTGATATACAACATGTTATGATTTCGGTTGCTCATCTCGAATAATGACATGTCGTGGGACTGTAAATGTTTAAAATGAGCAAAAGCCCTGACAGGCTAGCAGGAGCAAAGTGAGAACAGAGCTGGCAATGAAAGAGTTAATAAAATTTACCAGATTTGTGAGAAGACACTGGTTTCTCGGTGAAACTCTGTTGTGCTGTCACAGAAATGTTGATGTGATCTGATCTGTTCCAACAGTCGGACTGAGGTCAGAGGTGAGTTTCACTGTGACGTCGTGAGGAAGCTCTGGTTTGAGTGTAAAAGTTGGATTTAAAGGTGCATCTGAAAATATAAAATGTACATGATGGCTGATAGAACACAAAAAGATATGAAAATGTATTATTATTATTAACTGTACCTTTTCTGTGGAGTGACTTTAATCCTAAAGTCATAGATTCTTTGAAGTGAAAATTTCATAAAACACTGGTATGGTCCGGAGTCAGCTCTGGTCACATTGGTGATTTTCACAAACACTATATCAGGACTGAACACACCGTTGTACTCATATTGAATACAGTATCTTCTTTGACATGCATCATTTCCATCAGTCTCAATCAAAATGTTTTCTTCTTTGTCACAGTTATTTTTACAGAACATCTTTGTCCGTGCACCAAAATAAATGACTAGAAATGAACATCCAACTGTGATGTTTCCTCCTTCAGTGACTTCATGAACTTCCTCTGCTCTGATAGAACCACGTCGTCCAAACACTGTTCACAAAGTGCACTGTTGTTAACATGAAACCAGTAACACAGTTATATTGCATGTAAAGCATTTATGTATTATTATGTCTTTGTTCTATAGATTTATATTGTTGCATAAATATAAAGCTCCATTAAATAAAACATATACTGTATATACAGTGTGTGTGTGTATGTGTATGTGTATGTTATATATTATGTATATATATTATTATTATTATTATTATTATTATTATTATTATTATTTATTTTTTTCTCACAAAAGGCTATGTTCACACATGTATTTTGGTGTTTCTATTTGTTAATCTTGTTGTGTGATGTAATTTTATTATCATTAAAGACACGAGGCAGTTAAAAATAGGGGCCCCCGATGGAGACCAGCTTCCCTTAGCTCGACCTCTGTAAAACTGGGTTCTAGGAGAGTCACAGGACTGTCCTGTGTGTTCAGAGCAGGGCCAAAAGGGTTGGGTTGGGACCCAACAAGCTGGACGGAATAGGACGCTTTGTGCAGTGGAAAGAGCATATCGTACGTACTGCCCCGACCCTATGGAAACAGGCCATAACTTTCTGGTAAATAGCTCTGCTTTGACACTAGACTGGCAGTTGCACGATTCCCGAGGGGAAAGAGCGCAAATATGGGTTTGTGAGCCCAGTTTTAGAGTGCAACATAGTAAAAAGTTATTTAAATCAGTTTTTGTTGAGCCCTGCTGATGCTGTGCACGCCCATATAAAACACATTGAAGGAAACGGGCTACAAAAAATACCCAGGTCCGGACCTAACGAACTTGATTGTTGATTAGTGAGTCTCATATTAGAACAACCTAAATACATCACTTCGGCCTTTTGTGTGTAAGAACAGACAAATTTTTTTTTTTTTTTTTCACATTTAAATTCCTGTTGTGTTTTGCGTATAAATAAAACAATACAGTTTCTCTCAATCGCTTTGACACATTTTTTCAAACTTGGTTTAGTTTGATCTCTTGTTTCCAACATTTATCTGAATAAAGGTTGAGATACACAGAACATTTGCCACAATTTTCATTCATTCTCACAGTTTTCAGACTCTTTCTCAGAACAGCTCACACAGCTCTCATTTATAAACTCACATGTTCAGTGAGTTTAGTTTGTTTCTCCAACACTACAGACCTGTTCACAGGTGGTAAAGAACCTTTGTCATAACACTGTTAGTTTTTATCTACAAACTCACACATCACAGCAAAATCTGAAATCACATGAGCAGAAAGATTAAACAACAAAGAATGAAACATGAATGAAACAGGACAATGGTCTGAGCAGAAACACGTTGATGTAAACGGTTTGTCACAGAGACATTGTGTTTCTGTTTGACGTCTCTGAACTACCTTTAGCAAAATGTAAATATCTAAATATATACAATATATTTCACAATTCAAAATTTACAATAAATGTGTATTTTTCATCTTTTTTTTTCTTGTCCAGTAAGATAAAAAACACATCTTATTCAGATACAAAATCTTTGTGTGAAGTGTGAATCCCAACGACAGACTGAACTGAACCTTTAGTGACTTTGTCTCTGAGACCAGAACTAAAGCTTCTAAGCTGTAAAGTCAAATGAATGATGAAACACATGAGAACACCTGAAGAATGTGTGAGAGTTTTGATAGCAAAACTTGCTTCTAAGGGGTAAATGTAACTGTTTTGAATGTAAAACTAAATTTAGCTAGAGACGATATTGAGTTTTGAGAAACTGAAGCTCCGTTTAGGATTCTGTGTGAGCTGTTTTGCAAATTAACTTTCAGAATGGACAAGTGTGTCAAACAGTTGAGAAAAACTGTAATACAACTTACCAAAAACAGAAGAACAGCCACACAGACCTTCATGTTGTTTATGTTGAACCGACTTGAGCGAAGAACTTACAACTGTGTGAATCAGTCTTGCTAAAACATTGAAACGAGGTGGTCTGACCAAATCAAGTCATTTCCTGTGCCCTTCAATGCAAAACCTAATATTTTAGCAGCTTGTGACACACACTGTGGTTGTGGTCTCTTAGCTGTGAGTTATGTGGCACAACTCTCTTTCAGACTTACACAAGACTGAGGCTAATATTCAGTTTTTTCTTCAATATGAGAAAAACAAAGCGTATTACAACACCAAAATGTAGTAGGATGCCTTAACGTGCTCCTGTAACTTACCGGTGGAGGTGAGGTCACGCCCTTTTAACTCTTTCACTGCCAGCCCTATTCTGGCTTTGACCCTCCTTCCCTGCCAGGCCTTTTTCCTAATTTTAAGCAATATTCACAGCTCTACAAAAAACGTGTGCAACTAGAATCATGACATGTTGTACGCAAAAGAATGTTTAATTAATTTTTTTTTTTTTTTTAATGAACCGTTCTTCTACATGAATCCATTCCATCTTCATAGGCATTTGAAAATCGTAGTTTTCATTAGATTTCAGCGTTTGATGAGGAACTTTGGAGATCACGTCCTTTTTCCAAAACAAACTTTATGTTCAACTTTTTGGTGAAAACATATGAAGTAATTCAAGAAAGTTATGTCTTAAGGATAAAAATACGAAGTTTACATATTTAAAACAATGAGGACAAGTGTCTTTTTCATCTTTAAACCAACAAAAGCTGTGTAACAGAGAAGACAGCTTTACTTTCTGATGTCGATTTCTCAGCCTCAGCCTCTTTCATGGGGCATAGATTATATAACCTTTCAAACATGAAGAAATACAGTAGTTTTACTTATGTTGCATTCCTGGGAACTGGGATATTTCCCATTTCCCACTTGTACAAATGCGTTGAAACACCACTCGAACTGGTAAATACCACTTGCGAACTGGGACCTGGTGGAGGAAGTCCCACTTCACATGCAAGATAAACAATCACCACAAAATGTGAATCTGATGAGCTTAACTGCCACAAAAATTATGTAAACATTGGTTATGGTTTGTAGAAAGGCTCTGCATCACCCTCTGCCTCTTCTGCCTAGAGACTGACACTTTTTTTAGTAGCCAATCAAAACTCTGGCTCCACCCTATGACCCGGTCTTGTGGACAGGTTACGGGGTACAGAGAGAAGATGGACTCCGAGCAGAGAGGTCGTAGTGAGTTGTAGCAAAGTTAGTTGGATTGTGTGCGTGATCTTTAGCGTAAGTAATAATTCATGATATCTGACAAGTTTGCTTTGTGCATTATTACTGTGCTATAGCGTTAAGTGATAACTAGTGCATGCGTGCCTTGTGAGCTTGTCCTCGATGCGCACCTCCCGCTACTGTTTCGAGTTTGTGACAAAGTTTAGCGCTGTGTGTTTACCTTTCGCTGTTCATTTTACCTATAATGCACGCGGTAATAATCGCGCTACATTGGTATAGTTTAGTGTAGAAGGCAGCGCGCTTGACGCTCCGACAGTGTGGCTCCGGTGACGTCATCATCATCAGGCTCCTTAAAAGGCCAGCGCAGTCAGCTGCAGAGCCATAATAGGTTGCATTTGCTGTGTTTATTTGTATTTGTACAGTTTGTTTAAGTAGTGAATAGTAGTTTATTGCATTAATAATACATATGTTATTATTTGACTGCTTGTTTATTTATATACATTTTGCTTTCTGTTTTCTTGTAGAACCACACATGATAATCTGCAAACAACCATTAATAAGTTTAATAAATCTCCAATATCAAAGACATCTGGTTAAGTTCAATCTGTGGACACTCTGCAGCGAGTCGGAGTCATACAGCACCCCCTAGTGTCTTTTACATGGTTATTTAACATTGCTTTTGTTTAGCCTAAAGGTTAGCATTAGCTATAATGTTTACATACGAGTTGATTACGTTGGAACACTTTTAACTGGGAACTGGTATTTTCAACTGGGAAATATCCCAGTTGCCTGGAACGCAGCATTACTCTGACCACTATTGGATTGGTCATAGAAGATTCTCCTCTAGCCTTGCTGCATGTGTCATTCTCCTCAGAGTCCTAGTCCAGCAGGATTGTCTTTCCTTCGTTTTAAAGATCAAATATCTGCTCTAAACTTACTCAACAATGTTTTTAGTCTATGCTTTAAGTGCTGTTTGTTCATCGAAACTTCAAACGAAATGTCAAATTCAGCTTATTTAAAGAATTCCCTCTATTATGTGGCCTTCCGCTCCATTTATTTTTCAAAAGTGGCCCTCAATGAAAAAGTTTGGACGTCAAATCTTTACAGTCAGCTGTTTTTCCTGTATGTCCTTTGAAAGACTCAGCTATAGCATAACAAGCTCTGTAGCATAACATTGTTTCCAAAAACACAATTTGAGTTCTTTCATTTATTGTCATGTTTACGAGGTCAACTTCTTTGGGGCTTCTCACAAAAAGACTTGAATACAGTGACGCTGATAGGCAAAACAGATGCAAATTCAAATACACAAACACAATTTCTAAAACAAAAACACAAATTTAAAAGACAATTGCAATTTCAAAAACACTGTCGCTTTTATAGACTGATACTGTCAAATATGCTAAGCAGAGCAGGGGCAGGGATTAAATAAAACACACAAATAAATACAGTATGTCTGTGACTGGCAGGACATGGGGCATTGTTGATTATTGTATTGTAAAAGAGTACACAGCTCACATAGTAAACAGTAGATAACCACTAAATGAATTGCGATATTCACGGCCAGAAATGACATTATCCTGAGACAGAATTAGAGACACGACGTCTTGAGGCTCTAGAAGCAGTGTGGCTGCATTAGCTGAAGCTCCATATCCATTTGTCTGGTGTTCATAAGCCAAACGACTCGGTCTCCATTCTTCACCAGCCACACAGATGAGGCATAGTCATCGTGTCCTTTAACACCAACATAGAACTCAAAGTGGTAGGCTCCTCTCACTGGCGCAATGAAGAACCCTGGATATGTTGGAAAAAGAGTAAAGTAACAGCACTGATGCATCTGATTGTAGTTAATTAAAAACAATAATACTGAATTTATTGGAAAGGTCAAAAGTATAACAGTTTAGGCCCATTTAGCAACAGTAATAAACTCATTACCATGGCAACCAGCTCACTTCTGTCGCTCCGGTATCCAACAAACATTGGCGCTCTTCGACGTTATTGACTGATCACATATTATGTTTTAAGTGCATAGCACCACATATTGTTGTTATAGAAATCTTCTAATGTTAATTAATTCTCTGATGCTAAGGTTAATTCATCTAATACATTGACATGTTAGACTGTCTTATTAGATTGAGTTCAGGATGTCCTGAGATAAACCACCCAGCCTTGAATCACTTTGATAATAATGACGCTTATGCTTAGACTAAACTGAACTGTTTATGATATGTCTGTAGGTTTAGTGCAGAGGTTCTCAAATGGGGTGCCGCGGCACCCTGGGGTGCCGTGACGTGAGCTCAGGGGTGCCGCGGGAAATTGTTGAGTCTGATAGAATTTTTCAAATAAAGGCTTTCCAATAGACAAGCAGTTGTGAACACCCAGAGCGCTCTTTGCCTCACGTAGAAACATTTACGTTCCAACAGCTTTTCTTTTTTCCTCTCTCATCCTCACTTCAGAGAGGCTGTGTGTGTCTGTGTCATATCAGAGCTTATTAGCAGCAGATTGTGTCTTTAAAGAAGCGTTTGCCACACCAGCGATATTCTATGAAACTAGAGCTTCGTATTGGTGCTTCACTTGTTCAAATCTGCCTTATTTCTGCGGAGAAAAGGTCTGAAACATAAAGTGAAATAAAACATACGGGATTAGAAACTCGATGCGGCGCGAAACGGCGCAACGCGGAAATCGTCAAAGTGATCTTTGGAGCTTTTACGTTTGCAAAACAGTAGTCCTGTCCTGACAAAAGTTTGTGGAACAGCAGCGTTTTCTCCGCTCTGATCACGCAGGACAGTCTCGTCACACTGAAGCTTCTGAACGCTGGTTTACAGGGGCGGAGCTAGATTGATTCGGGGTTGGGGCCCCATGAGAGCTTATGATTTTAAAATAATTTTAAAACATGCTTTATACCTTTTTAATAATAATAAAATGACTTAATTCATTAGGAAAAATAATTTAAAATATCACAATGAATTTAATAAAAATTTCGTGTGGTGTTTAGTGGAGGTTTTATTGCGAGTTTCAATGAAATCTAAATAAGCTGTGCACGTTTTAAAAAGGTAAAAAACACCCTATTTAAAGTAAAAAATAGGCTATGTAAAATTGTCAGGGGTGCCTCGGCTTAGGGCAAGAACGCTTAGGGGTGCCCCAGTGCTGAAAAGTTTGAGAACCTCTGGTTTAGTGATTACAAATTGTTATGTCCTGTTTCAACATCTCTGTGCTGGGCTTTACACCCCTTTTCTGCCTTTAAATATGTCTGTGACATACTGATGTGGAGAGTAGGGACAGATGGGACCTGGAGGGACAGCATAGGGCTTTTTGTGTGCACACTTTTTATACTTTTTATAATAAACTTTAATACTTGATATTCAGACAAGCTTTCTATGTGTTTTGTTCTTAAAGGTGTATTTCAGAAATCCACAACGCTGTACTACATAATATAGGTGAACATCTGGGGTCTCATTTATGAAGCCGGCGTACGTACAAAATTGGGTCAAAAGTACGTGGGAGATTACGTGCGTGGTTTCCTGCGTCAATTTTGGGATTTATGAAAAGAAGACTTGACGTGGGATTTTGCGGGTGGGACCGCAAGCTCTGGGGCTACCGTACGCACTTTCAGAGACGAAGCAGAGGGAGATCTGTGTTTAGCGGAGGCATTCTGAGGAGGTTTGTGTTTAGTGCACATGAGGTACATGACTTTTGTTCATATTTCCAACAAATATAATAACTTTAATCTAATCACAACTACTTTGTAGAAAATGAAGCGTAGGTCAGTGTTGTCATTTAGAAGCCGTGCATACGTGCACGGGAGCGAATGATTCACATTGTTTTAGCCTATTTAGAGAATCTGAAGCAATAGAATGACTGTCTGAACACAAAGTTCACAAGTGCGCTTTATAACAAAGGTCCTGTGATCACGCACGAGTGTCTCCCTGATCTCTCACGCACGGTTTATCCAGCGCACACACATCATCACCGCATACGCGCGCACAGACACACTTATCACGGCATACGCGCGCGCACAGGCACACACATCGCTGTAGCAGTGTGGATAAAATCCCACTCCACGCGCGCGCTCAAACGTCAACCCTAGGCTACAGCTTCCCTCGCTGCCTCTCTTTTCATCTTCACGTCTCACACGCTGCACATTTCAGTCTCTCGTCAGCTCGCGCATACGTGCACGCTCAAACTTCCACGTGCACTTATAACATCACGCATATGAAACATCATATCCCGTTGTTGTGCGAACCTTAACAGTAAAGCACAGTTCTAAACTAAAGTCATCACATCTAAAACAGGCCGATAAGTTTGTCAGACGAGCAGAGTTCACGTCAGAATCCTCTCTGCTGCTGCTCCGTCTCTCTCTCCTCCCCTTTCCCTCCGTGTGTCAGTCAAACAAACTGGCTCATTATCGGTTCATGAATATATGAATGACTCTTTGCATGGACCTTTTATGCTGAAAAGAGGCGTGAAGAGGGAGTGACGTGAGGCGGGGTCCGGTGCGCAGATTTCTTTCCAGCTGTGCAGAAAAGTGACGAGGAAATGACCTGCAGGAGTGCGTACGGAGGCTTTTGTAAAATCTCAACTTTATTTTACGTAAATGAAAGTTGGATTTTGCCGCAAAGTACTTTTTCACGCACTGTTTGATAAATGAGACCCCTGGCCTTAGTGGTCTCTGGATGTCATTCTGAGAATGGTTTTGCCCAGCGGAAAGTCAGTGACTGTATGATGTAAAAAATTGACCGTGTGATATAGAAGCTGCAGAGTTCACCTGAGTTTGGGTTGTAGGCATTTCCGATGTTTGAAACCACTTGTCTGAAGACCAAAAGGTAGTCCGTATAAAAGGTCCAAGGTTTTCTGAGGGTAACAGAGTGGCTGAGAAAGCCACTCGACCTGCTGAAAAGTAACGTATACCTACATTGTCCATATACTAGTATTATTACACTTTACTAAGTAATGTGAAACTTATGGGGCGTTTCATTAGCCTTGTTAGTACCTTCTTGGCTCTGCTCAGCTCTATTGGCTGAGTGCAGTTGTCTTGTTTTGGTTTAAAATAGTACATCCTGTACATACAACGACTTCCTGTTCAATACTCTTCAATGAGGTTTTCACTACATCAGTTTAAAACTAATAAATACTCTTAGATCAGACAGTTGTGGTGAATGTTACAGAAAACATGTTAAAGACTTTACATATCAGAGGACTATTTCACCAGAGACACTTGTGTGTTTAAAAAGAGACACAATTGTGTCTAAATGCTAACGCTAACAGGAAATGGTTGTATGTACAGAAGTTAGCATTTTTGAACAATCGCAAGCCAACTGAAATTCCGTGCACACAGCCCATTTGACCCTGTTTTCACTACTCCTGTTTATCTAACCAGGGTCTCCTGCTTGACCCTGGTTCTAACCTGGCTGAGCAGGGACTAAACTGTTCTGATTGGCCAGACTGCTGGTGAAATCCACGTTACTGCGGTATTTCTATAGATTTTAGTTTGTTGTGAGCAGAGATAGTACCACATTCTAAAGAGTAATGGAAACACAACCAGACCGAGTAGAACCAAGTAGGTACAACAGGCTAGTGGAAACATCCCAAAAGTGTGTTGTCATTGTGGTGTCTTTGTACCTTCTTTGTCTCTCTCCAAAGCCTCCACTCGAAATTCTGTGACATTCAGTGTTTTCTTTAGGCTTCTTAGATAAGCTGCATGGACTACAATAGATATGTAACAATAACAATATTAAACTGAACAATATTCTGTAGTTGTTTGATTTAGGGAACTAATAAAATCACCTTGTAATTCTTGTTTGGTCTGCTTCTCGACGTCTCTGAGCTTGGCTGCTTGTGCTGAAATGGCATTACATTAGCAAATGTGAGCAGAAGTGCAAAATCAACTCTTAAAATTATGTAGTTAAAGTTCTCCAACTCTTTGCTCAGCTGTGCACAGGTGTGGAACTTTATAATAATAATAAAAAAAATTGCAATAACAGACACAGAGTAAAGCAGACACACTTGTGTTACCTCTGAGTCAAGTGTGATGCTGATTTAAACCACCGTCCTGACTTTTACCATGAACATACATAACATTTAGACAATCGCCGAATGAGCAATCCATTTGAAGAACTAGAAAGAAAACAATGAGATGAGGGCAGAGGAAGTGGCTGCACGCACACAAGCTGTAGAGGTAAAAAGTCATGCATAGACTATTGCACTGCTTCTACGCAATATGTATAAATGAAGATTATGTATGCGTGTATGTTTCCCAAAATGGCATGCTCAGAGCATGTTGAGAAGCTCTGATTTAAAGAACACAGAACACATCATATTTGGGGTTTTTTTTTGGTCTCACCTAGGTTATCAAGCTGCAGCTGCTGGATCCTGACTCTGTGTTCAGCCAGAGCGGCGCTCATGTCTCGCAGCACAGCGTGGAGGTCTGATGGACAGGGCTGAGGCTGCTCCGGGACATTCACACTCTCAGGACCGGCTTGTCTTTGTTCACTGATCTCATTGTCCTGAAGTTCAGCTCCTGAAGGAGAGCAGAGCAGCAGCAGCAGAACACACAGCACACTCACTCTTTCCATTGTCTAAACAATTAAATTTCAATGTAAGTGACAATGTTTTACTTATACACACAGGCAATTTTTTATGAGCTTTATTTGAGCTTTGATCACATCTGAACTGACCACCAGATAAGATAGATAGGAATGCTGACTCATTTACAATGGAGGAAGTAGAACTAACAAGCCACAAAAGTAGTCAGCATAGGTAAAATGTTCCCTAGGTATATGCATATACTGTATGTTGTTGTGTTGTTGTGGATTCTGAAATACATCTTTAAGAACAAAACACAGAAAGTTTGTCTGAATTTAAGTATAAGAGTTTATTATATAAAGTATAAAGAGTGTGCACACAAAAAGCCCTATGCTGTTCCTACAAGTCTCATCTGTCCCTACTCTCCACATCAGTAGATCACAAACATACTGTATTTAAAGGCAGAAAGGAGGCGTAAAGCCCCACACAGAGATGTTGAAAACAGGACATGAAGATTTTAATCACTACTATCATAAACAGTTCAGTCTAATCTAAGCATAAGCATCATTATTATCAAAGTGACTCAAGACTGGGTTATCTCAGAACATCCTGAACTCACTCTAATATAACTGTCTAACACATGTCAATGTATTAGATGAATTAACCTTAGCATCAGAGAAGTAATTAACATTAACATTAAAGATATTACAGATTTCTACAACTATATGTATATGTTACAGGCAAAGTTGATAATCCAGGCATTCTATAGAATGCCTAGGCATTCTATAGAATGCCTGACAACTTTTAGGCAAAGTAGATAATCTCTGACAAAGCATAATTTATTGGAATACAAAACAAAAAACACATACAATTTTAATTAAATACCATCCAAACTAGGACCCAAGGGCCAAACTTGGCAATCCAGTAGGACTAATTTTGCCTGCAAATGAGTGCTGATGTTTAAGTATCTATTTGATTACACATGTTTCTTACAAAGAAGGCCATACAAAGTCTATTTTCCTAAAATACTAATTATTACTAATTATTTTATTATGAATTTGTTTTAATTGAGCCAAAAAGCAGGTTTTGCTCTTGTTATATAATAAGTTTGTTCATCTAAGTTTGGACACTTCTGCAAAGCCTTATTTTGTTGCTGTAGTGGTTGTTGTGTTTGTTGCTGGTCAGTTGTAGACATGGTTTTGGTTCTCTTTTTTGTTTTTTCTTCTCTTTTCTTTAAAAGGCTAATTGGCAAATCTTTATATGAATGCCATACCTGTATGTTAAAGCCTGATCCCGTCAGATTTCAGAAGCTAAGCAAGTTAGGGCCTGGTTAGTACTTAGATGGGAGACTGCTGGAACACCAGGTGCAACAGGGGACGACAGAAGTGGATTGTCGTTGTGTCCTTGGGCAAGACAGTTAATTCACATTGCCTCAGTGTTTAAAGCACTTTGAGTGCCTGGTAAAGTAGAAAAGTGCTTTAAAAATAGACCATTTACAATTTATATAAAGTTGCTAAAACATTTAAACTATTTTTATTTATTTTTTTTTTTTTTGGAAAAAAAAACAATTGAATTATGGACATTAGCTACCACAACTAACACAGTTACTAACCATAACCAGACCTTACAACCATCCCACAACCAACCACCAACCAAAACTAGCAACCAACCATAACCACCAACCACTAACCACCAACCACAACCACAACCACCAACCAATCACAACCAAGCACCAACCACAATCAACCACAACCACCAACCATAACCAACCACAAACACCAACCACTAACCACAATCAACCACCAACCGGAATCATTGACCACAACCATAAACTACAATCACCAACCACAGCCATCCACAACCAAGCACTAACTACAATCAATCACAACCACTCCCACAATTAGAGCTAGGTAATATATCACTGTTGTTTTGGAGATATGCAAAAAACTAGATATTAAGTACCGTAATTTCTGCCTATGAGCGCATCTGAGTATAAGCCACCACTAGATTTAGGTAGAAAAATGATAAATACATATAAAGCGCACTGTAAATAGTAAGTCTATGAGAATCTATAATTTTGCTGCATTACCTTATAAGCCGCATAGTTCAAAGCTCAAGAAAAAAGTAGCGGCTTATAATCCAGAAATTACGGTAATCATAGTAAAAACTGCTTTGAAATAATTGAATAAAATTACAAATAAAAAAATAAAAAATCTCAATTCACTATAGAAAGGTGACATTTTCATCCATTTCATTTTTGCACTCACTCATTGGTGTCTTAACAAAATTTCAATTAGAAATTGAACTTTTTAACATATCAAAATCAACCACAAGTCAAGACTGTACAGAGGTGCCAAAACATTTCCTCAGATGGACAAATAAATGCACAGTAACATGTCAAGGGCGGAATACCTTTTTTTTTTTTTTTTTTTTTTTACTTAAATAAATACATAGTTTGTTTGCACTGAGATTTATAATAAAATAATCTTTTAATGGGGTTTTGGGCAAATAGACTTGATATTTGGAAAAATAAACCAAATTGTAAAATGTATTAAAATAAATATTCTAACATCAGCACGCCACTGGAGGGCCAAGTTTGGCCCTTGGGCCCCAGTTTGGATGGTATTTAATTAAAATTGTATGTGTTTTTTGTTTTATATTCCAGTAAATGATGCTTTTTCAGAGATTATCTACTTTGCCTAAAAGTTGTCAGGCATTCTATAGAATGCCTAGGTATTGTATAGAATGCCTAGGCAAAGTAGATAATAACACATCTATTTCCTACTTTGCCTGAAAACACCATTCTATAGAATGCCTGGATTATCAACTTTGCCTGTAACATATATACAGTATACTGTATATAAAGTCCTTCTCTCCCTTCTCCTTTCCAAGACGGTTTTACATTAACAGATTGGATTTTTGCAATGTTTCCCTCTAGGCATTTGGAGCAATCCAAGGCATAAAAGCAAAAATAAGTCCAACATTGTGCAGAAATACCACTAATTATTTGGATGTGACACAGATTGGGCAGAGACAACAGAACAGAAACAAGCTAGTTTAGAACAGGACACAACGTTGTACCTTTGGTCTCCAATCGAGCTGAGTCCGATTCAGTTTGTATTGTAAATGCATCCTAAGCTTCAATTGTAAAAAATAATCCCAACCAAGTAAATATTATGCTGTAACATGATGTTACTCAAAAACACTGGAATCAATGAAAATACAGCAATGAGTAAACTAACAATGAGAAAATGCTAAAACAATCAATGACAATCAGTGTGTGCTGAGAGAGTCTGGTAAGTAGAGTCTACAGAACCAGACAAATGTGTAGAAGTACTTTATTGTGAAATTTGTGTAAAAGGACTTAAAATGTGAAGTAGCTAAAACTGTGGTTAAAAGTAGAAACATTTTAGTACTGAAATTGTGGAGAAAAAAACTGAGATTGTGGAAAGTGTTTATTTGTGAAAGTGTACTAATTAGCTTAAAATATACAGATGCATTGAAACGAGACGTTACTGAAAGTTTATAATGTGTAGAAAGGTTGTCACTTGTCTGGATTTGTATATAACCCTCTGAGAAACATAGTTCCTCACTTCTACTTTTAATATTGTTTTTATTATAAATATTTTCCGTTCCTTTTGTAATGTTGATGTCTAATTCTTTGTTTAACCTGTTGACAAGTTAAATCAGTTTTACAAATCAGTTTTACAACCTAACCTAAGAGTTGCAATTCCCCCATTGTTAAAAAATAAATTCCAATCTTATCAGGTTTCGGCAGATACTCAGTGCATCGTGTCGATAACAAAAGTGCGGCTGGGTCAGTGGAGCAACTCTTTACAGCCTGCTTGATAAATATTCCTTATTAATTTCTATATATGTCAACAGTACCTGAGCGATGACCTGTGTTGGGTTCATCAGGTCTAGAAGATCCTGGTTCAATAGTGTAGGCAGGATATAGTGGAAAACATGACAACAAGAAAATAGTCAAACACTGCTAAAAAAACTGTAGCCTGCTGCATCAGTCGGTTTCATTTCACTTCATAGAAACAGTCTGATTTGCTTTAACCAATCGCAGCTTTTTGTTCGTTTTGTAGAACAGGAAGTTGAGCATAAACATGTGTGTCAGTGATTGTTTCTGTTTCTGTGCAGTTAACTTACAAATTGAAAAGTACAATATCATATTCTAAGTTAATATTTGACTGGAGATCAAAGGTGTGGAACGTACACAGTCTGCTATCTCAACTCGGGTTGGTTTTGGACAACACACCACTTCAGTCTGTTTCATGATTGGTCGATTGGACTTTCTGGTTTTGGGAAACTGTCTACAGTTCTGCAATATCTAGTAGCTTGATTGAAACTAAATTGAGTGGAGGCAATAGGTAGCTTGCCTGGAAACCCATGTCCCTCTTATGAATTTCAATAGATATGATGGATAGATTAATTAGCCAATCAGGGACGCACATTGTCCCCTGTATGAAAACCAACATGGCTGCTTACAACAAAAAAATAAATTCAAAAATATTTCAGCAGAATCAATGAGCGAAGCAAAAAAAAAAAACTTGTAATGTAATGTGAGGTGAGTGAAGTTGGATTTTGGTCTAAATGACAGACGACCAATCAGCTGCTTTGTTACTTGTGCGCTACACAAAAAAATCTACGGTAATATGATTGCCTTTTACGATGTGGAATGGGCACTTTTCACGCTGCGGCTATGCTAGCTCCGATTTGCGAGATACCTGTCGATAGTTCCTTCTTGTCCCATTCATTCCTTATGGGGATTTTGCCGAGATGCGCTAATATTAATATTATTCGCTTATTTTAAAAATTCAAAGCACTGAGCGGATTTCAACTAGATAACCACTGGCAGCGAGTTCAGACCTTCACATTTGAGGTAAATACTTCACCAGAGAAAGATTGTGCGTTTCTGAAAGGTGTAAGTTTGGCGCAATGCTAAATGCTAACAAATAAATTAGCAAAAATATAAAGCAGACAATATGATAAAAAATACACAACATCGTAGGCTGAGTGTTTTTGTATAAAGCTATTTCAGTTTGTAGAGTTATTTTAAAATTACTTTTCGTAATTTGCTGGATTCTAGGCAACTAGGTAGCACCAGTGTGGCTAAAAAATTGAACAGACAAGAAAAATGACTGTAGTGAAGTCGGTTAGTTGATGATGAAAATTTAATTTAAAAATGATAAATATGTAAAAAGGAATTTAATTGTTGTGCCCAAGATATTGTAAAGTATTCTGAGGTGTTTTAGATGTAATATTTGAACTAGAATTGGGATAGGCTACAAAATAGGATTGGGCATCAAGATATTGTTTGACACATCTTTCCAGACAGTACCTCTGCTTGCTTATCAATAGTTTTTTAAATGTGTGAACACGTCGACTTGCTGTGTGCCAAGTTAGCCCAGAGACTCTTAAGACGCTTGCGTTTGTTTGGAGTGAACACAAGGATAAAGACAGTATTGTACAATGCTGTTTTGAGAGTTGCCAGAGATATAGAATGGCTGTTGGGTTCGGCGCAATCTCAGTTAAAGACACACCAAAAATTCAGAGGCTGCTAATAATGGTAGCAAAGATTACTGGATCAGCAAGAATCCATCGCTCCAGCAGATCTATGAAAAGACTGTACTGTCACTGGCCAATTATATCGTCAGTAGCTCGAACCACGTTCTGAACAAGGACTACAAGCTGATTCCCTCTGGATGACGTTTTACTGTTATAGATTCAAACTTGTAATTGGGTGGAGCTGCTTCTATAAGATAGCATTACTTGTGTTTTTGTCAAGCCAAGTTTCAGATAAAAACATAAAATCAAGGTTATGGGAAGAAATAAAATTATTACTTAAAAATGATTTATTGCACAAAGACCTGACTTAAGTAGAGCAAGTTTTAGATGAAAGTCAGTGGGGTAGGACATTATGTTTTTACATGAAAAGTTAATTAGCGTTCTGTGATTAGTTTTTTTTTTTTTTTTTTTAGTTTGAAGGATCTGCAGTTGTAGTAGGCCTAACAGGGAAAAGTGATTGTTGTTCACTCAGAAGATATTTCTGTTCCTGTGAGTGTGCTTGAACTTCATTTGCACCGTTGTTTGCAGTGACTGACAGGGGGCACTAGTTTGTGTCGCATGAGTAAATGAAGCCGCTGGCGGAGGATTACAGGAAGTAAACAGTCACTCACGTGCAGGAACGCCCACTAAGTAGTGGACAGCGTAGAAGAGGATGTTGTTTGCAAGTAGATGGGCTCCGAGTTTGTGAGATGCAGACCATCCATTCGATAGTGGGAGGGACGATCCCAAAACAGGTTTAAGTTATCAATGAAGTTGATGAAGTTACCGACAGATGGAGCTAAGCCAGGTATTCAGATAAAGGAGAGTGCTCAGTCTTTCGGTACCCCGCTTCCATGTAGGGATGGGTCTGGAAACAAACACAAACATGCCTGGAAAAATCCACAGTTTCAAGACATTAAAAAGTTCCATGAAATAATTTTTTGTGATCTCTGACTGCTTGTACGACTTGTTGTTTGTCCCGACATGAACTATAATCCTATGAACTGTGGAAGGAATGGACAGGAGCAAGTCTGATCATGTAATCACCGATGATCACTGTTGAACATGGAAAAAGTGTCTGGGGCCGATCCATCGTTGGAGTACAGTCCTGAGAACTACGGGCATGCACGAAAGAATGTTCAGAGACAGGAGCCTCGGACTGAGGAAGCTGGTCCGACTCAGATGCATCAGCTATGAATCCCCGCTGCAGAGGCGCCTTCTCGGGCAGAAGCACCGATGTCGCGACTCCACTGGTGACCACATCGCCTCTGGCTGTGTCGCGGTGGGTTGAGGCCGTGACACCACTGGTGGCAGCGGTGAGGGCACCCACAGCGTTGGGGATGAAAATGTGACAGGAGCTGAAGCTTGTGAGGCATTATGTTGTCTCAGAACTGCTTGTTTTAGGATGTTTAGTCTCACGGATGACTTGGCAGGTTTGCTCTGCTGTTTGGGAGTTTTTTGGACTCAGAGCCATTATTTACTGAAACTCGGGAGCTGATGTTCGGCAAGTCCTCGGTGCGTAACGACAGACCACTTTGGAGAGCTGGAAAGTCAACAGCCGAGTCTGGATTGGACTATCTGTGTCGGAGCGTCTGAAGCAGGTAAGTTGGATGCCAGCGCAGAGAAGCAATTTGTGAGATTTAGGCAGGGCGCAATGGTAGTTCCAAATGTGCATCTTCTCTGGTTCTTATGTACTGACAACTCATCCCGGGGTAAACGCAGACAGGGAGTCGAGCAGGAGGGTAGGGGAGCCATGCTGACCCCAGACCACTGTGTCCATTTGAGACGCTATTAGGCTGCTATTTAGAGACGCTATCTGTTTGTGTCTGGAAATGATATCATTCTTTTTTCTTAAGTTCAGCTGACAGTTGTATGATTTTTCCTTCTAATCGAGTGATTTCTTGGTCTTTGCTCATAATCTCCGGCTTTGTAGATTTACTTTCTCCAGGTGTCATGGCTACCAGCCCGGGTCACACCAAAATCAACTTTTAAAATCAGTCTGTTAAAATTCTCAAAAATATTATAAAAAGTGAACTCAAAAAATAATATTAAGTGTCCCGGTTTAGGAAAAATAGCTCAGACAGATTTGTCCAAATAAATACTTATGGCAGACAGATGTGAGAGCAGCTCAAAGTATTTTCAGCTGATTAAGATTACATTTTACAAGGTAAATGTTTTTTTATAGTAGATATGACAAAGACAGATGAGAGTCACGTTTGATCAAAGCCAATCAGCTCTCCACACGTGTTCACTGCACTACATATCCCAACATGAATCAGGGCTTTCTAGTCACCAAGACAGGCTGCTTTTGCTTTTTTTTTCCACTTTTTCCAATATTTTCATTTTTACTTCATTGGCAGTAAATTATTTTTCCAAGTTTGAACATCAACCGATATACCATTCTTTTCAGCAAACGGTAAACAACTGTGATGATTTCACTTTTAATTTGTCATCAAAAGGCCCAGAATCCCAATGAAATCTTAGGATTCTCTCAAACACCATGTCAGGTTCAACAAATTTTTGATACTTTGGTTCTCTGACAATCACTTACTGCATTTAGTCTCCAAATTATTCACCACAAGGTGATTTGAAGCACTGCTAAACCCATTCAAAATGAGTCGTGTTGGTACACTAACCATACTTAAATAATACTTTCAAAATTTTCACAACACATGCAAGATGTATTGGAATATTATTTTGTATCCCTCATGTTTACCTCATTATTTTCTGTTCGGTTAAACACATTCAGATAGTTCATTTCATCATGTTGTCGATAAGTTGTATCTCCAGTTCAAGGCTTGTGACTCACACAAACAAAACCTGACACACAAGAGCCTACCATTTAACCAATGTTTGATGTATCTTCTTGTTCTTATTGACAAATGTTTCCTTTACCTGTTGGTTAAATCAAAATTTATTTGAACCCCTGCTAGATGACAGGAAATTGATAGATTTAAAAATTCAAAATGTGACATGAAAATAAAAGCTAAATAATGCTAATATTAATATAAAGGGTTTGCCTATTTTAAATTTTTCAACATGGTCTGCAGCAGTCTGCGTTTATCCAGACAGTGCCACACGTCAGGCCCAAATACAGCTCCAAGCACAGCACACTGAGGTACTGCTGGACCAAGACCAGGGAGAATGACAGCACCATGTTATGTGCAAAGAGACCTTCATTCCCCAAGAAACTGAGTGAAAAAGTGACAACTGGAATTGATGAGTTTGGGCACTGACGGGTCGAAGGGTTGTTGGGTCGAGAGGTTCACGGGATGACAGGTTGGCGCACTGACAGGTTGACCCTGCTCTGCTTCGGTGGAAGTGACTTTACAGGAAAGCTGCTCAGTAGTTTTGGGGGGAAGATTCCTGGGAATTGGGGAACTCCAGAGAACTACGCTTGGTTCAGAGTAAGTTTAAAGTCATCTGCACTTCAATCACATTTTTCAGAAAACAAGTCAATTTATTATCAACCACAATTTATCTTTATATGAGCACAAAGTAGTAATATCTATTTTATGATCAGATGCATTAACCTATTTAGAATGTGCACATAAACCTATACTTTTGAACATTGTCAAACTTGTTATTCATCAAATAAAGTTCAAATTCACATTGTGAAATGTTTTGTTTCACGTGATAGTGCAAAAAAAATAAATTAAGTAAATACATATAAATATAATTGTGCAACTGTCATGTGTACCTCTTTATTTTCTGTTTGGTTAAACACATTCAGATAGTTCATTTTACCATGTTGTCTCTGCAGATACATTACATCTCCAGTTCAGGGCTTGAGACTCACACAAACAAAACTTGATACACAAGAGCCTCCCAATAAACCAATATTTGATTTATCTTCTTGCCTTTATTTATTAAATGACTGTTTCCTTGTTTAAGTTTCCTTATTCGGGGAAAGTACTCACACCCTTTTGTTTGTATTTGCTTCTCATTACTGGGTTTCAGCTCTTCCACTCCCCATATTTATTCAACACAGTCTCCAAAGAAAACATAGATGTACAACGAAAGGTCAAAAATGTATGATAGGCCTGTTTTAAATAATATGTTACAAATCTTCACCTACACCAAGCCCCCCAAGCCTCCAACCAAAATTTCTGGGTATTTTACATTTGGCTTTTTGTAACATTGACGTAAAAAAAAGGCGTAAAAACATGTTCATCCTAAGTTTTTGAAATTTAGTTGTACAGGTATATCTATGTTTTCTTTGAAGACTGGGCTGATTTATGAAGCCAATAAATCTAGGGGAAACACTGAAATGTTCATTATTTAGACATTTGTTTTAAAAATATCTGAATCGTGAAAAAACAGGAATCATGAAGACTTTGATTTGAGAGAAGTACATCCCAAATCTATAAGTTCCAGATGATTTTTTTTTTTTTTTTTACTATAAGTAATATGGTACTTGGCTATTCAAATATTTTCCAAATGATTTCCCAAATTTAATATTTAACAAAACCCTAACCCTACTGCAGGTAAATGGATCTATTAAACTTTTGAATTACAAAAAAACAAACAACCACCCCTGCATTTACACAAAGTTCAGTTTACCTGCCCTCTGCCACATTGAAATAACATTATTCTGTAGAACATCAATGCTGCGATGTCAGGTGACCCAAGGTTGGTTCAGGCAGTGTATCACCTCACCATGTTGTCCTTACAGATAAGTTACATCTCCAGTTCAGGGCTTGTGACTCAAACAAACAAAACCTGACACAGTAGATCCTCCCAATAAACCAACATTAGTTTGTCTTTATTGACACTTGACTGTTTCCTTGTTGGGTTTTTTTTAGTTCCTGTTGGATTAAAAAAAAACAGCAATAATTATTTGAAGCACTGCAAGATGACAGCAAAATGGAAAATGTTTTTAATCTATATTTTTTATTAGAGCAGAATAATTATATAAAATGCACATTGAGAATAAAGACTAAATCTTATTCTTATCCTAATCCTAGCTCAGTTTGCAGGGCAGTGGTCACCACTGGGCCCTTAGCTTTTGCCTCTACTGCCTTGACTCTTATGGACAGTACATAAACTACACAAAAAATAAAAAGAATAATTAAATATCTAGACATCTCTCCAGGTGAGGATTTGACTCTTTACGATGATGAATTTGTTCCCGCAGGAGCATCATTTGTGTAGTCCGTGTGTCTATAACTAGGTCCATAACGTGGCTCGGTTTGCACATTTTTTTCTTCTCGTCTCTCGCCCTTTTCGCCCCTTTTTCTAGTTATAAATGGATAATGGTTACACTCTTGTTCAAATATATGCCATAGGCTGATTAACGAGACTACAGAATATACTTATATTGCACAACTCCTACTGGACTGACGTTCATGTCAATTGAAGCTAAAGTATTGGAGTGTTTGAACATAGGTTTTAGACTCAACCTACCCCAACCTGCCGAACGACTTCAAATCGTGCTATCCAACCCGCTGTAACTGCATGTGTTGACCATCACTAGTGACCGTTCATTTTAAGGGTCTTTCACACCAAGCCGAGGGTCGCCCGTCTGAATCTGTCTGGTAACTTTTGCTGACAGGCGGATATCGGGGGTTTGGTGTGAATATGGTTGTCGGGAGTCACGGAGGAACACGGAGCAGGTCGTGAAGGCGGTGGCTGTTTGGATTGTGTTTGTGTGAATGTTCTTGTACATCAGTGCGCCCCAAAGAGACTTAAGCAAACGCTGCGTCGCTCCTCTCTCTCGACAGTGAATGGGGTTGTGTTGGTGTGAAAGACCCTTAAGGTTGTTGCCCCAAGACTCAGGAATGTTCTACTGCTTGAAGGTCATCTGATTCTATTGATACTTAAAAAAGGCTTAAAACTCATCTCAAAACTTGCCTAAAATAGCTTTGTGTGGTTGTTTTTAATTCCGGTTGCCTATTTTTTATAATCATGTCTTATATGGGCCTGTCTTACATGTAAAAGCAATAATGGCCACCCAATTTTCACTTTGCTTTCACCTATTTTCTGTTCTACTTGAAGTTGTAATTGTCTCACAATGAATATGATTTCTATCAGCTTTAAATGCGGAAAGACACTTTTTGCTACTGTTCATCTAATTTGAACATTTAAAATACAGCAACATGTTTTTATGATTCAGTGTAGATCACTGGTTTGTGTGTCTCTGCATGGTCTGTTCAACCTACAGTGAAAATAGTTTGAACACCACTGCTCTAGTGAGTTTGTAACTAAACCTAATCCTAACAGTGCACACCCAAGGGAATGATGGCACTGATGTATGACTAGATTTGGACAAAGATAGACATGTTACACTGAAAGCAACACTTAAGCTAATAAAACTGAAAAATTATATCTCCAACAACATCCTTGTTCGACACTATAAAAGTCAGAGCTCCACAAGTCAGTGTCAGACTCAAGACTCACTTCAGTCTAAAGATGGAGAACACTCTGGTCTTTCTGCTGCTGCTGCTCTGCTCTTCCACCTCGGCTCATGAGGACAGAGACAGGAAGAATGAGAGCCAGCCCTGTCTGTCAGACATCCATGCTGCTCTCCGGGCCATGACCGCTACTTTGACTGAACACAAGGGGAAAATCGAGAGCTGCAAAATCACGACAAAGGTCAGATTCATTTATTTTTTCTAAAGTCTTTAAATCAGCTCTGCTTGTGTCTCTCAAAGGCAGAGCATCAATGTGCAACCATTTCAGACTCTGAGGACTAGGGATGGAATGATTCTGTTTTGGCAGAATTTGACTCTTGTCATGATACATTCTGATATATTTATGAATTTGCCAAGTCTCACAACAACAAAGGTCTTTCTGTAAATTTGCTAAATAAAACATGACTTTTCAATATTACTGCTTTAAAGTAATTTCTAAGGAATTAAGTCAGGAGTTTATCTAGATAACCTTTATGAACGTTCATATTTTAGCCATTCCTGAGTAAAGAGACAGAGTGACAGAACTCCCCCCAATAAGAATATATCTAGAATAAGCTGCAGTTTAGAGTGTCACAAAGACACTCTTAAAAAGTACAGGAAGAGCCCAACGGAGGCACGTAGAGATTCCGTCTGCTGGATGACAACTCAAAATGAAATTGCCAAATAGTGATTGCTGTATAAAGTTAAAGCCCATATGACAGATTAACACATTAGAGGAAGTAATCTGAGTGAGTTCTATAACAGAATCCCTCCACATATGTCATCAAAAAGACATTATACACACAATTAACACTTTTTACTGGGAGTTTAAGCAATAATTGAACACAGTTAAAGTCTTATAAGTTATAATACTTTGTCACATTGTCACTTCTGGGTTATTTGTGTTGATTTTGGCCCAGATTTACAATGTGGTTGCTAGGTAACATTTGTAGATTCCCCTCCACATACAGTATGTCATATTTACTGGACAAAAGACAATAATAAACTTCCTAAAAGCAACTAAATTGGGTAAAAACAAGCTAAATGTTTAAACAAATCTTAATCATAATCATGTTTGCTATATTTTACCAAAAATTACTCCAACCTGTCATACGCACTTAAGGTGAGGTTAAGAGACAGATGGACCCTTATTTTATGTAATTCATTTTACATTTAATGTTGTTCATATATACATTTTCGGTTATTTAAGTAGTTAGAATACCAATTATACAGTAAAGGTAATCTTTAAGTCCATATTTATGTCATTTTTAATGCAATGATTGACCATATCAAATGCTTTAGAAAGGTCTAAAAAAAAAACGCCGTTTGCAAATTTGTTTTTGTCTAAAGCTGAATGAAGTTCAAGTAATGCCATGTATGAGGAATGATTTTTGCTAAATCCATTTTGATACTTGCATAATATACTATTTGTACTTATCAACTATATTATACTATTTGTACTTAAATGTTGATAAAGTCTTTTGTATACAAGTTTTTCTAAGATAAAAAAACATGACAAAACTGATATAGGAAGAATTTTAAAATGATGTTTGATCACCTTTTTTAAAACAACAATATAACAATGCCAGTTTTTAAAGACAATACCAGCGCTTCTTTCCTTCAAAGTACATTCAATAATAGATTAAATGTGTAGGATTGTGCTATAGAAATAAACATGTCTTTTCATACTTTTTTATAACATTGTATTGCATTTATTTTACTGCTGTTTTTATTTTGTTTTGCTTTTAGCTCAAATATGAAAAACTCAAAAAGCAGAGCAGTGATAGGTTTTCTGTTTCTGTGGTGCATTTAAGCCACAGAACAACCTGCTTAATAACAATAGAAACAAACCAGGAGTAGTGGCTCATGGACCAAAACAACTCCTTTAGACCTTTGTTCTTTTATACTTTTAATCTGTCAATAAATAATAACTCTTGAATCCATCTTCAGCTCAGGAATCTGAAATGAAGAACATCAAACCCAAGTGGAGGCCCTGTGGAGAGAGAGAACAAGTAAGTCTCTTTTATCAGTCTACAATGATCTTGCAATACAATATTTAAGTGTCAATGTTAATTGTCTCCGTTTTTCAGTTGGACAAGTGGCTTTCTCCGCCTCTTTATTGGTCTCAGGCACACAAACTCAAGGACCCTTTAGCGATTTTACCACTTTGATTTACAAACACGTGATCTCAAACAATGGAAATGCCTACAACCCAAACACAGGTGAATGCTCTCACACATGTTACAGTGATCTATGTGGGAGTTACAACACTAATATTATCTCTGTGTCCTACAGGTGTTTTCACAGCACCAGTGAAAGGAGCCTATCACTTTGAGCTCTATGTTGGTGGATTAGGACAGGCACGTGCATCAGGAGCTATGTTGGTGAAAAATGGAGTGCGTAAAGTCATTGCTTGGGAACACCAGACAAATGGATTCAGCACTGCAGCCAATGGAGCCACACTGAATCTAGAGGCTAATGAGGCTGTGTATGTGCAACTGTATCCAGGTACAGTTATCTATGATAATGTAAACCACCACAGCACATTCAGTGGTCAACTGCTGTTCCCCATGTGAGAGTCAAGGCTTCATGTTGTCTAGAGATGGAGCAATGACAACAGATATTTGATTCTTTTCAGGCTGACAAATACTGATTGTAATGGGTTAATTTGGGCTTATCTAGAGACAAGTTCCTAATGTCAGTAATTTGCTGAAAAGGAAAATAAATACTCTTAAAAAAACGTGTGCTGTTATTATTTCACCAAGATTTACACTTTACACTAAATGCAGAACACAATAGAACTGAAAAAAGTCCAAGTACCATGTGTTACAGGTACCACAGTTTGAGAAACACTAAGATACCAAACAGCAACTGTTTCTGCAAGTGGGTCTAACTGACTTTAGCTTTAGCATCTGTAAAGTCTGGAACATTTAAATAAGTCACTAAGTGGTCTTAGAAAAACAAAAGTTGTCAACAAATATGATCTACAAAACCTAAAACAGAATCAGTGTCATCATGCTGAAATCATAGCAACTACAACATGTTAAAGATTGTATTGAGGATATTCCTAGGAAAGACATATGCAACTGTTTTTCAACGTGTTCTCTCAACCAGAGCCACCTTCCACATCAGTGACATCCACTCACTGCAAAAAGGGAAAATAATAACTTGAAATAAGCATATTCATATGAAAAGAAGTCTTGCTGAGATTATTTAACTTGTTTTAAGACTTTCTATTCTGATTTACCTTATAAAAACTTATTTTAAGCAAATTTATATCTGTTTTAAGCCATAATTTTTTTAATCAATAATAGATTTCCTTAAAACTCTGGTCAAGATTACATTTTCTGCTCAAAACAACTAGATTAGTCAAACATTCATACTGCACTGGCAGATTTTAAATGATCCTAATAACTTTATGTTTCTTATTGTGGTTATCTCAACTTGAATAGTTTGAGATTTTTCAAACTGATGTTTTGACAAAAGATTCACTTTGTCACTTTTCTGAAGAAGTGTCCACCACCCACCTACTCACTCTGAGTTAATAAGTGCACCTACTCATAATGCAATAATTACATACAGTAGTATGTTTATTGCTTATTGCGCAACATTTTAGGACAAGTGGACTAGCCTATAATAAGCTTAAAATAAAACTCAGATGTTTTAAAACAAGACTAAATCAAATCTAAAATAGCAAGCAACAGAGAAGTCAGTTCTTGCTTTCCCCAAAGGAAAACCAAAACATAGGGGAGACCATGTTGTCACACAGGGTAAGTTGTCACACTGACTTTTTTTTCCAAAACCTGGAGGGGCAGCTCAAAATCTTCACAGCAGTTTTGTAGCTTTTCTTTGTGTGATGTTATATCCTGAGTGGGAAAGTCCTGACCTGCTGTATCACAAAGTTATCTGACAAAAAACTTTTTTTAACATGTTCAAGTAAAAAAATAATAATTCAGATTTTGAAGTCTAACTCTGTCATTACATGAAATATTCAAACTATATTTTAGGAGCTGGTAGAGGAGAGTGTTAAGAGTATTTACACATTAGAACTACTGTCTCTCTTGAAGCTAGTTTTGTGCTGGAGCTAGTATTAGCACATTTAGCAGCTCGGGGCAAGTTGTCACAAGCTCACCTTGTAATGAAAGTCAATTTTAGGGATATTTATGATACATTAAGTAAATTAATTTGTATAATAAGTCAATTGATTAAAAAAAAAAAAAAATAGTTTTGTGAAGTTTAAAATTGCAATAATAATTCAAAAATTTGTCATTTTTAATTTTGTAGAATTTTGTAAGATTTTACAGATTTTATTGAAGCTATATATACATATATATACTATATTTTCTTTATTATTTTTTATTTAAGTTACAAAATTCTCAGGTTTTAGATACATTTTATGTGTGCAACACATGTTATTAGGTAGTATAACAGTTTTTATCATTTAAACGACTATGTTATTGTTATGATATGTTATTGTGCTACATTTTTCAATAAATAACATTTGTAGCACAATTTCTATTAATGTTTCATGAGTTTTCATAAACTGCAATAATTTCAGTGTAATAAAAGTGAATGAATTGATGTTTTTGTTTGTTTCACTAAAGAAAAAAAATCAAATGTTGTCATCAGTTTATCAAAGACATGCATTCATATTTTAGAGATGTTCTATGATCATAAATGTTATAATGTGATGCTTCAGCTTATCATTTTGCTCAAAATCAGAATATATCAATATAAAATAATTCAAATGTAAAGCTCTAATACAGTGACAACCTGCCCCGGAACCGGGGTAAGATACAAGCTGTTAAACAGCTTGTATCTCTTAACTAGAGTTTCCTACAAAAATTACATGAATAGACATTTTGAAGCCAGAACATGTCTCTTTTATTTGGTATATTTTTTATAAGTTTGTGACATACAGATCCAAAGATATGGGCCTGAACCTAAAAAGTGTGACAACATCCCCAGTCTCCCCTATATCTAAATAAAACAAATATTCCAACTGCAGATGACTCCAAGTATCATCAAAGACAAACACCAATGACACGCTTTAGTGAACAGCATGGGCCACCAACACCACTGAACAATCTTAACCGTAATATAGAACACTTACACAATTCATAACAGTTACACCATTCTAATACTCACCGACAAACAGAAGCAAAGCTGCACAGTCTCCCATTGTTGCGATTTCTTCTAGAATGATGTTTTCTGCCACACAATCTCAGAACAGGAACTTTCATTTTTGCAATCCATCTGTGTGTTGTTTTTTTTACTGCAATGACAAATCTATGAACTGAAAGCACTGTCAGAAGAATATTAAAAAATTTTTTTGTTAAATATTTAATTTTATGGACTGTTCGCCTCACATTTCGAAAGTACAGGATTTAAAGTCTCGCACTGTCAAAGGGACAAGCTTTCCAGAATGTTGAAATAACCTTTTTTGACATCTGGACTGTTGCCTTGCTCTTTTCTGTCATTTCCTGATTTGATTGACAATAATAATGATACTGTGATTGATTGGCTTGTGTAAAATAGCTGGCAGACATGCCTTTTTCAGTCATGGTGTTTTTTTATATATAGTATTTAAAATGACTACAGCTGACCAAAGTGCTTTACCTAGAAGGATTATACAAGATGATGTTAAATATTTTAGTTTAATAAGTTTAAGCAACTGACAGGTTCAAGGAGAGGCAAGGCAAATTTATTTGTATAGCATGATTCATACACAAAGCAATTCAGGCAGGAAAAGATGCGTCAAAAATACAATGCTAGAAAAATATAAATAATCATCATAAAATTTACTTTAAAAGAAGTAACAACAAAAGAGTGCAGACAAAGATTTTTCAGTTTTATGCACAGATAAAAAGAAATGTTTTGAGCCGAGATTTAAACATAGTCACAGTGGAGGCCTGTCTGACATCATCTGGAAGATGACTGAAACGCGGATTCTTGGATTCTCCACGTTTAGTCCTGACGCTGGTCCATGTTTAGTCCTGACTCTGGTCCATGTTTAGTCCTGACGCTGGTCCATGTTTAGTCCTGACTCTGGTCCATGTTTAGTCCTGACTCTGGTCCATGTTTAGTCCTGACTCTGGTCTATGTTTAGTCCTGACTCTGGTCCATGTTTAGTCCTGACTCTGGTCCATGTTTAGTCCTGACTCTGGTCCATGTTTAGTCCTGACTCTGGTCTATGTTTAGTCCTGACTCTGGTCCATGTTTAGTCCTGACTCTGGTCCATGTTTAGTCCTGACTCTGGTCCATGTTTAGTCCTGACGCTGGTTCATGTTTAGTCCTGACTCTGGTCCATGTTTAGTCCTGACTCTGGTCCATGTTTAGTCCTGACTCTGGTCTATGTTTAGTCCTGACTCTGGTCCATGTTTAGTCCTGACTCTGGTCCATGTTTAGTCCTGACTCTGGTCCATGTTTAGTCCTGACTCTGGTCCATGTTTAGTCCTGACTCTGGTCTATGTTTAGTCCTGACTCTGGTCCATGTTTAGTCCTGACTCTGTCTTTTTTTTGTCCATGTTTAGTCCTGACTCTGGTCCATGTTTAGTCCTGACTCTGGTCCATGTTTAGTCCTGACCTGGTCCATGTTTAGTCCTGACTCTGGTCCATGTTTAGTCCTGACTCTGGTCCATGTTTAGTCCTGACTCTGGTCCATGTTTAGTCCTGACTCTGGTCCATGTTTAGTCCTGACTCTGGTCCATGTTTAGTCCTGACTCTGGTCCATGTTTAGTCCTGACTCTGGTCCATGTTTAGTCCTGACTCTGGTCCATGTTTAGTCCTGACTCTGGTCCATGTTTAGTCCTGACTCTGGTCCATGTTTAGTCCTGACTCTGGTCCATGTTTAGTCCTGACTCTGGTCCATGTTTAGTCCTGACTCTGGTCCATGTTTAGTCCTGACTCTGGTCCATGTTTAGTCCTGACTCTGGTCCATGTTTAGTCCTGACTCTGGTCCATGTTTAGTCCTGACTCTGGTCCATGTTTAGTCTTTTGTTTAGTCCTGACTCTGGTCCATGTTTAGTCCTGACTCTGGTCCATGTTTAGTCCTGACTCTGGTCTATGTTTAGTCCTGACTCTGGTCCATGTTTAGTCCTGACTCTGGTCCATGTTTAGTCTGAGGTTCTCAGAGTGCGAGATGGTTCATAACGCACTAAAATGTCAGAGATGTACTTTGGTGTCACTAGTCCATGGAGAGACTTAAACACAAGCAGAGCTGTTTTAAACTCTATTCTCTGAGCCACTGGAGCCAGTGCAAAGACCTAAGCACAGGACTAATGTGATGGTACTTCCTGGTTTTGGTCAGGACTGGAGCAGCAGCGTTCTGGATGTACTGCAGCTGTTTTACAGCTCGTTTGGATAGGCCGGTGAGAAGGCCGTTACAATAGTCTAACCTACTGGAGACAAATGCCTGGATAAGTCTCTCCAGGTTAGGCTTTGACACTATACCTTTGTCACAATAGTCACTGAATCTGTTTCATCTTCTCTCCATGTGTGTAAGATTACTTGCATAACCATTCTATGTAAAGCTCTTAGTCATTTTAAATATGCTATAAAAAAAAACTAAAAAAAACAAACACCAAGACTGAAAAAGGCATGACAGTCATCTGTTTCACACTTGAAAATGTCTGTCTTTTGTCCATTTTCTTATTCTAACCATTTGCAAAGATAATAGAATATGTGGCATCAGCACTGTTTTTGTGAAATGAGACCCAGGTCAAGTGAATTTCATATTTTTCAATATAAATCTGTTCCTCGTGTGTTTTGGAGTTCTCTGCAGCAGAAGTTGGTTCTAAGATAATCTACATTGAGATTTCAGACTAATGTTTTTTTTTTTTTTTTTTTTTTTTTTTTAATTATTTGTTTTAAACTTCATGTTTATAACCTTATACTCAGTTGGAAAAATACCTAATTGGAAATTTCCCGATTAACCAACTAAACGACTTGTGGACTTACCACCAGGGGGCAGCGCAGGACAGCGAGAAGAGTCATCGTTCGCTCTGGGCGGGAGCTTATTGATGAGGACATCGATTTGATTTGGATCCCTCATAAGCCGATCAGCTGCTGTCTCTTTAAGACGCGGAGCTCACAACAGGAAGTGAAAGAAAAGGGGGTCCACTTCCTCCTCCTCGGCTCTAAACAAAACACCTCCGTGCGTAATGGACGCGTGAGTCTGCTCTGGGCTCCGCTCCTCGGACCATGCTGCAGCTGAACGACTCCGTGGAGCCCATGAGCCCCGGTGCCGCGGTGCTCCACCCGGAGGACACGGAGGAGGGGGTGGAGGTGGCCTTTACGCCGCCTCCAGAAGCCTTCTCCCGGGGCGCGTCGGTGGCCTGCTGTCCGCCGCTCCAAACACTCAAACCGTTCCACATCCACAACCCCACCATGCAAGCCAAAGTCAAGGACTACTTGTGTTCAGGGTGAGCTGGCACTGCATCACTGTTTATCCTCATGTGTTTTATGTATTTAATGTCTGACAGGCTGTGTAATAGGTCGTTACTTGTTAAGTTGAACATGTGATCTCTGGATATGTTTGTCAAAATATAGATCATTAGTCTAGTTTCTAGATTATGGAATTACCCTTATTAATAGTGTCTATTGTTTTGGCTGGGAATTTGGTAGAAAATCTGAATATTACAATATCATATCAGATTGTGTTAAACAGCAAAGCCTAATCTAATCAGTCAGCCTTAGACATCTTCTGACATGTGCCATTTTGTTGAAATGTCTGACTAAAATCGTCTAAAGTCAAATGGAAACTGTTTCTGAACCCTTTGGCTGGACTTCTTGCTGAGTTTTTGTAGTTTCTCTGATTCAGACTGACTCTAGTTCTAAGTGAGAAGAAGCTCTGCACAAAAGAACAGCAGGTTTTAAAGTCTGCATAAAATGTCTTTAGTAAATAAAAGAAGCAGTAGCTAGAGTCACAACCTGGGATAGAAAGACACTAGATTTGGCATATTTTGAATTTTGACAATTCCTCTTCAAAAGCTGAAGCTATTTTTATTAAAAAACAGTTTTAGTTTTAGGGACCTGTATTAACTAAGAAAAGTTTAGGCGGAGCTCATTAAAAAGCCCTAAAAATAAGGAGAATTTTTGGGATAATTTATTTTTTGTAAGTTTAGAGTAAAAACTGATTCTGATCCATCTCAGAATAGTTCATTTGACTGTAAATAAGAGGGTTCCAATTAGATTTTTAGCTTGAGAATTGATTTTATTAGATGGTAGGCAAAAATGGATTAATAAAAAAAAGTGTGAGAGCCTGTGGGGGTCAAAAACTAATTAAACCAGTGCTATAGCCTTCAGCACAATTTATAAGAAGCATGAATGCAGAGAGTATGTCTAACTAGAGACTGAGTGTTGTTACACTGTAAATAAAACACTTAGTCGTCTTTTTCCGCTTGCCTTTTATGGACTGCAGATGGAAACTGCATGCATCCCCTTCTCACGAGAACACACACACTCCTGAAAACTTTAATTTGCTAATATTAAAAAGGATAGAAAGGACGACTTTCTATCCTACGTGGTGCAACATTTTGTGTTGATGTACTGACAATAACTATTGAGCTGTATTGTTGATTGGCTTGTAGTGTGCAATAAACTGTATTTGGGCCCTGGTACTCAACCTCTGACTACCACCAAGTGTTCTCTAACTTATGTTCTAGGGGCATGTGATTGGTTGGTGGGGAAACCTGAGTGCCCAGAGGAAACGGACACGGGGTGAACATGAAAACTCCACAGAAAGGCCCAGGTCATGCGGGAGTTGAACCCCCAACCTTCTTGCTGTGACGCCAGAGCGCTGTCCGCCCTGCCAGTGTGCAGCCATGCTGTTATAAACTTCTTAACTTTATTATTGACATATGAAAGGCTTACTAGTCCAGCTGTAGACCAAGTGTCTGTTTACATAATGTCTGAGGATGGACTGCAATTGGTCAGGACCATATGTGTCAGTTAAATTTCTAAAAAGTGGTTCACGGCTCCTCATTTGTGTGCCGTGGTTTACCTGCACTTTAGACAGTCAGCTAAACTAACCTAGGCTATTTGTCTGGTGTCCTGGCCTGCATGTGAGTGTTTAACACTTTAAGACACTCAGATGTTGATGACTTGTTGCTCTCTCAGCCAGGAACCATCGAGCAGGCTGTGAGTGACATCCGAACCGTGGCCCTGCCTTCGGAGGACGGAGAAGTGCTGAGTGTGTGGCTGCTGGCCGAGTAAGTCTGTCTGAATACACACACTATGAAATTGTCACTTGAGCACTAGTACATTTCTACAGGCTCTCATTGGCTTCAATGAAGATATAATTCCTCATTCGACCAGAAAGTCAGCAGTGTGCCGAGAGGCATTCAGTCTGTCAGAAATAACTTAGTCAGTCACACATCAGGGTTTTGACTGTGATTGTGTGGTTTGTCTTTTACCATCACAGAAAAAAATGTCAGGATATAGGTTCATTAATAATTATTCAAGTCTTGAACACTAAGAAGTACAAATTCTTATTAAAAAAAGGGAACGAGAGCTAGCCGTTTGGATCAGGTTTGAGCCGGTCTGACAGACACAGCTGGAAACAGTGTTTTTTCACTCACCTGAATGTAACTTTTAAGGGTCGTAGGGTCGAATTTCACAAATGTTGCGCAAACTTGTTGTTTTCGCACAGATAAACTCTTGTAGTTACTGACAACAGCTCTAGCTTGAGTTGTTTCTCCATCTTGGTCAATGAGCTGCAGCTCATTTTGCATGTCAGTCAGGTGTGCACACATCACCCATGTTGATAAACAAATAATCCCTCTATAAAGCATATTGTTGTATACATTTGTACACTGTACTAGTATACACACTGTACTACTACACTGTACTAGTATAAACTGTACTACTAGTACACACTGTACATACAGTACTATACACTGTACTCGTACTAGATAACACTGTACTAGTATACACTGTACTACACTGTACTATATACACTGTACTACACTGTATACACATGCCTACTAGTATACACTGTACCCTAGGAGCGTCAAATATGTCAGCTGGTAGATGTATATTGACCTATTTTGCCCTATTTTACCTCAGAGTGTGAAGACTGTACTGTATTGTGTAACATTTTGGGACAAGTCCGTGGTTCTGTTTATAATGTAATGAACTTAAACTTAAAGTGGAGCTAGCCTCCAAACTCATTGAAAAGCATTAGGAAAAGGTGAAAGGAGGGGCTGAGAGTGGAGAACAGCAGTGTGATTGGTTTGTGATCAGCCTCGATGGTTTGATCAGAAACATAACGCTGTGCAGTTCCTCCTCCTCTCTTGGTCTTTTCTATCGACTTTTTTTTTTTTTATCATCGCAGAGATTTAAAATCTTACAGAAAAAGCTCCAGAGGTTGAACAACACAGACAGAAGTATTAACATGGTCTTGATGAGCTGAAAGTCATTTCTGAACTCAAGCGTGCAAACTTGATTATTCAGCTCTTTATTCATGGCTCTGGTCAAATGCGTGTCAGTCCAAGATGTGTGAGGGGAACAGGAGCATTGACACAGTTGTTTGTGGTTTTATTCAGTAACACGTGATCTGAGGTTGTTTGCTGCTCTCACACTTGAGAAGTGTCCAAATTGATTTCTGACTTTTCACCGCATGCTTTCATCTGCAATCCAGGCACATTTTTCTGCTGCTTAAGCAAACCTATAATTAGTTTTCAACTGCTTTGACCCGAAACTTGCTAATTTGCTAAATTTGCTTTAAAAAAAAAAAACTCAGATTAGTGAGCAGTTGTTAAACCATACCAAGCCGGAGTTTAGCTTCACTTTAATTACATTAATCCATGTTTTACAAGTAGACCTTATGTAATTAATATTGCATACAAATATGTCTTACAAACAAGATCAAACTAGATCTGCTGGATTCAGTCAGTATTTTCAGCCAACGTTTTGTTAACCAAGCAACTTCCTCAGGGCTAAGTTGTAGATTGTGACTCCTACAGGTATTGTGGGGCAATCTCTCACAGTCCATGGCCAAACTCTAATTCAAATACAGTACAGACCATACGTTTGGACACACTCTTCTCATTCACAAGACTTTTTTTTTTTTTTTTTTCATGACTATGAACATTGTAGATTCACACTGAAGACATCCAAACTGTGAAACACATGATGGAAGTATGGTACATAGCCAAAAAGTGTGAAAAAGCCACCTTTTGCTTTGATGACTGCTTTACACACTCTTGACATCTCTTGATGAGCTTCCAGAGGTAGTCACCTGAAATGCTCTTCCAACACTCTTGAAGGAGTTTAGCACTTGGTAGACCCTTTTGCCTTCACACTGTGGTCCACCTCACCCCAAACCACCTGGATTGGGGTTCAGGTCTGGTGACTGTGGAGGCCAGGTCATCTGGTGCAGCACCCCATCACACTCCTTTCTGGTCATTCATGGTGTTTATATCTTCAGTGTGAATCTACAATGTCCATAGTCATGAAAATAATGAGAAAGTGTGTCCAAACTTTTGGTCTGTACTGTACATAAGAAGTTCATGAAACATCCAGGATTTAATTATTTTACACCTGATAGGAGTCACGATCTAAAACTTAGCCCTCATGAAGTTGCTTGGTTAGCAAAGAAATGATGGCTGAAAATATTGACTGAATTCAGCAGATCTAGTTTGATCTTATTAGTCAAATATTTAAATCCTGGATGTTTTATGAACTTCTTCATGTCTACAAATATGTCATTTAAAATCCATGTTATAAATTACAATGTATATACAATTCACATGTAATTTAGAGAAAATAAGTTTTCTGACTAGTGGTTTCTCAAAATATGTAACACTCTATACAGTATCTAGGATTTTCAGTTTACAGGCACTAAATGAAGTTTTTGTATCCACTGTTAACTTCACTTTTGCATGGATGAAGATAGATTGAAGCTGTTTCTGGTTTCATTGTGCTGTGTTTTTTCATTTTGACTTGCAGGGTCGACCACTGGAACAACGACAAAGAAAGACTGGTTCTCATCACTGATCGGTAATGGAACTTCAGAAAAAAACATTCTTGATTACAACAGTTATTGTGTATTTCATGTATTTTATGCAACGTCCAGGTCTCTCCTGGTCTGCAAATATGACTTCATCAACCTGTTGTGTCAGCAAGTCATCCGAATCTCACTGAACGCTGTGGACACCATCTCCATCGGAGAGTTTGAATTTCCACCCAAGTCTTTGAGCAAGTATGCACACATATCATTAAATTGTCAACCAGGAATTTCTTTGATCAACTAGAGCCTTACTAACAGGTAACATAAGCTAACAGTTAAAGGTGGGGTAGGTAATTTTCACAGTGCAAACACAATTTAGGTTTTAAATCTTCCTTTTCGACACATGGTTCATATCCAGATGTATTCATTTTTGGTTGCAATTATGTCTTAAAAAACATTTTTTACAAATCGCAAAGTGAAGCTGGAGTGGACCCAAGCACAGCCAATCAGAGCAACAACATTTGAACTAAAATTCTTTATTATTCAATTCAGACTCTGTGGTCTCATTTTTTACCATAGACTTTTTATTGGGAAAGCAAAAAGTTACTAATTCATAACTAAAAAAGTTAGCTACCCCAACTCTAAGCTAATAATTACTAATATTTATCACTACTCTTTATTCTTAATATCTCCATCTGAAAGCCTTCAGTCATGATATTTCAACCTCTATTTGATTGATAATGTTTATGTAAATTAAAAATATCTCAATGTACAAAAGAAATAATAATTTACTGGTCAAGTGACAGCAAAAATAATCATTGACTAAAATATTTGTTAGTGGCAGTGCTACTATCTAGGCTGTGTCAATAAGTCACAAATACTCAAGGTACATGTTGTCTTGCATAGACACAAAATAAAAAGCTAAATTTGAAGTGGTTTTAATGAAGATATTGCATGAGCATCTTCCAATAGTAAATCGAGTGCAAAACATTTTCAAAGAGGACATGCATATTTGTTCAGTTTGTGCTTTCAGTTTAGCACCAGGATTGCTAAACGCTGCCTGTGTTGCGGTTCGCAGGAGAGAAGGCTACGGTGTGCGCGTGCAGTGGGACAAGCGACCTCGAGCCTCCTTCTTAAACCGTTGGAATCCCTGGTCCACAGACATGCCCTACGCCACCTTCACAGAGCACCCCATGGCCCGCGCCGACGAGAAGGTGGCTTCGCTCTGTCAGGTACGTCAGCTGTTTTAACCTACAGGACTCCAGCAGTGGTCATAGTTTGGCGAATTGTAGCAGATGGAATGATGCAATCTTCTCTGCAGAGAGTTAAATTAATGTGTCTTCTTACATACAGTTTATGCAAAATTAACTTATTTGAGTTTTTAATCTCTAACTTCCTCATTAAACATAGTGGAGTTCTGTCTGTGAGATCCTAAGTCTATGGTGAACAACATGCGTCTTTGCAACTAGCATCCTGTTCCAAAACTGTGCTTTTTGAAAAAAAAAAAGACAAATTAACAATAATTCCAGTGAATATTAGTCATTGTATACAGAAGTGAGACGCGTCTATCTATCAACACAGATTTGAAAAAGGTCTGTCATTTTGCACTTCAACTATGAGACACAGATTTTGAAAAAAACGAAACAACAAAATCTTGCAAAAATAAATACTGTAGATGGACACCCACTAACCATTAAAAATCCTACCCCTCACCCCGGGCTCACACTGCATCCAGTCCAACTTCGGTGCAGTCACCGTAGCGGTCTTGCTGGGGTGGGTGCCTCACATTAGCTCCGGTGGTTTGCAGTCCTGCTGCAGCCACAGGCTCTGCTGCCGACCTCGCCAGACCCCGAGCTCACGGAGGTTACCGCTCAACGTGGGAGATTACACGATCGCTGACACATGCTTATGTAAACAAAGAACACATGCGCCGAGTTTTGGGCTTATTTCACGTCAGTTCATTTTCTGTTTGATTTTTTTTGCCGCACAATGGATAAGCACGGGAGGTCAGTTTACACCCTATGTGTTACATAATCGTATAAATGTCGTATTTTGACTTATTTTGTATTATTAGTGGTAACGTAATGATTTTATTCTAAAAATCACTGTGGATTCACTTCACCCGCGCTCGCTTGGTTTCCTGTTTATCGTGTCTTGTTTTCACAACTTCACCAAAAAAGGGTTTCGGTG